>APFE031515201.1:194529-238291 GCA_000404065.3 Pinus taeda
CAGAAATGATGTTTCTTTCAAGATCAAATTTGCTAACCATGTACAAGCAAAGTAACACAGTGGAGCATGACTGACTTCCTTTTTTCATTTGTATATCACTCATTACTAACACCTCTTCACAAGTTGTGTACATAAGAGAAACTTAAGGTTTTATGATGGTTCTTATGGCCTTTAAAAGCCACATTTCTTGTGCAAAAGTCTTTTCATTTTGATCTACTCTTGACTCTAAGTGGTTTTCAAGAAAACTTGGTTGTACTGATCCTCATCCACATTTTCCCCCCATATTAACAGCTAACTCTATTATTTAGCTCCCTATACTTCATTTCCCCTATTATTATAACACCATGGTGTATAAACCCCACATATTGTATAAATATCCCCTCCTTGGCACTATAGCCATAATTTCTACTTCCTGGGAATTGAATTAACATCAGGTTAAGGTCAAGAACCCATATTCAACCCCTTTTCTCCATCTGAACCCATCCCCCTACCCAAGTCTCCATTTTTGCCTTAAAAAACCCTTAAAGAAACCCTTTTTTGACCCCTTAAACCATTAAAGGGTGAAAATATCATGAAAATATACCTACCCCGCCTTATCCTAAGGTCGGGAGCCAGTTTTCGCCTTTTTTATAACTTCATCAGAACCCCTCTTTTACTATAATTTTGCCTCGCATACTTTGTACAAAAATTTTGCATGGAATTCTTTGTTTTTCACCATTTCCTAATGTTGGCGGACAAATTTGATTTTTACAAACAAAACCCTCCAAAACATTTGAAAATCATCCATGAAGCGGAGGGTCTCGTCGGGTGCGCCCGCCAAGAAATATAATTTTTAACCCGCCCACTCACTGCTATCGCCCGTGCAATTAATCGACCAGATGACCGTCCGATCGTGGCTTTCCCACATCTACGGTCAGCATCAATTTCGGAGGGGCCCGACGTCCAACCCTTAACAAAGATGGAAGTTATCTGCCGTGCAGGTTCATTACCCGACAACCGTCCGATCGCACGCCCGCAGATCAACGGCTCATATGAATTTCGGAAGGCCCCCGACGTCTGACAGATACCTTCCGATATCTGTCAGACGCTTGCGTCACGCAGGGACACGCGTCGCGGTCAAACTCCGTTGGAGCCCTCTCTGACAGATTCCTCGCCATGCAGGAGGGGGCCCGATATGGCGACACCTGTCCTTCCCACGTCCCTGCCCTGTCGTTGCCCACGTCATTGCCACAACTGCCCACCTCGTCCCCATTCGCCCACCTGGCCGCCACCTCATCGTCCCCGTGGAACGGTCTTAGGTCACCACGTCACCCGATGACGTCCTGCTGACGTCATCCAACCCGAAACCACATGCTGACGTCATGCTGACGTCATTCAAAAAACGCGCCAATAAAGCAAAAAGGCCATATTTTACAGTTTTTTCGCATTTTTGGTTATTTTATGTGAAAAAGACCTTTGCGCTGTCTGCATGCACTCCACGACGAACACTCTACTAGCCAACCTACGATCATCTGCAGAAGCTCAGAGTGCCAACCCAACCGCTACTTCATCCCAAGCTACTGGTTAAACAGGTATTTGCCACTTCATCTCCTCGCAAGCTGGTTTTTTCACAATTTCTTGTAAAATCCACCTTAACCAGGCATAAAACTGAAATTTTACCGGGAAACCAAGTATATCCTATCTCTCCTGAACAGTTTAATATTGAATTATATTGGCGGAGCCATTCTTATACTTCAATTCCAGTCAAAACCCTTCCCTGTTCGCGCAATCGTGAACTCATTAACCTGCTCCTAAATTGTCAAGGGAGGTCTGTTAAACTGCATAAAAAGCCTTCTCAGAAAGCCCGGCACTATCCTATTCTGCTGTATAGCAACCCTGCTGCTTTCTGTTCCTCGCAATTCCATTTCCTGAGTTAGCATGCTCGTCATCTCAAGAAATATTTGAAACAGACATGGATACCCCTTCAGCATCAGTAGCCCTTAATGTTACTCCCTTGAATGCTCCTCAGAGAGAGCTGGACTGGCAAGATTTGGCTGACTTCGATTACCAAATCTCAGAAGATGCCCCATCCAAATGTACATTCCACATTCATCTGTTGAATGAACTCAGGGCTAAACACAGAGATGGAACAGATATCCTTGGCATTTGGGAATCCTCCCTCCCAATCTTCAAGATGCCCCAGGTCAACTAGTTCCCTGACCTCATTCACTTGTGTGCTGTCTGTTATGATCCTATGCAGACGGCTGTAATCAACCCTCAAGGTGCAGTTGTATTTTACACCACCCTTGAGGCCATCAGGGAGATGGTCCAATTCAAAGCCCAAAGGAAATTGGTTCCTTTATCCCTGGTGGACCTAATCAATCAAGGGGCTAAGATACTCACAGAGGCAGAGATCCTGAAATTGAATCAGTTGTTTATTAAAAAATCTGACACAGTGCTGCATCCTCCCATCTTTGATGGTTATTTAAATCAACTGGGCCTGGACCTAGCATACATGATAAGCTCAGTGCTGGGGTATAAATCAATGGAATTCATAGAGGAAACTGTGCCAGTCATGATGACAATGTTCACCCCTGGTACGGCCCCCATTTGCTATGACTATGCTACATATATCTCTGACAAGATACATGAGCAATTTCTGCATTTATCCAGAGAGAGGGTGTCCAAATACACCTCATATATTTATCATCTCATTCTCTATCACCAATATGAGAAGTTCTCCTTTGAAATCAAGAGAACATATGCAGCAGGAAACCGAAGATCAGTGGTATACTGGAGCTTAGTCTTCCACATCCTTGCATATTCACCATATACATATTCTGAGTTCATAGACTTATTCATTCATCCAGCCTTGTCTCTGCTCTTGACAACACCCCCCTCCAAGACTCTTTGATAAAATGCAGAGGATTCTGCAACTGTCCACTGCCTACAGCATAGGAGATTGGTATTTTTACCAGCATCACACTGTGATTAGAATATATGGGTGCGAGCTGCGCCCATACAAGTTTCCCAGATTTGTGCCCATGAGGCTCTTTGCCTTGGAATATTTCAGACAATTCGGCAATGCCGATCAGATCCACTTTGCAGGAAAAGGCAAAAAGGCACAACTCAAAGTGAGAAACCAGCTTGGCCATTTTATTCTAAACAGAAGAGAGGGATGGAAAGAAGCAGATAGGATGTTGGAAGGCCTTGGCCTAAAACAAAGCTTCCTTTGCAAGCCTTATGACCCCAACAACTTTATATCCCTGAGAAGACAGAAATGCAAGCTCTCTAGCTATGAGCATGAGAGCAGGTTCCACGTTTTAAGACATGCAAATCAACCAAAGTGGAGAAGAAACACATTAGAAGAGCCCGTGTCTCAAGAAGAGCTAGTTGAAAGGGCTAGAAGGCATTTATTAAAAATGGCTGACTTGGAATGTCCTTCTCAGGTGCCTGCTCTACCGAATCCTCAGACAACAGCACCTGCTTCATCCTCTGCAACACAACAAGAGGCAGTGCAAACTTCAAATCAAGGACAGAGCAAGGGAAAAGATAAAGTGATGGAAGAAACAGAGGACCAACAGGGCCAACAGGGCCAACAACAACAACAAGGCCAACACGGCCATCAACAGCAACCCCAGCAAGAACAACAACAAGATGAACAACAGGGTCAGGATAAACAGAAAGGAGAGGGCCAGGCAGCTACTCAAGAAAAGACAACAAATATGGCGCCTCCTAGACAAGATTCTAGGGTAGACTCCTCCATCCTCCAAACCCCTCAAAGGGAGGATATCAGCAGAAAAAGAGAAAGGGAAACCCCCCTCACCGAAGCATCAGATAAGCGGCAAAGGTTGAATCCCTTCTCAGAGGAGGAGATGCAAAGTGTGGAGACTTCTGCTAGCTTCCTGCAGCAGGAGCAAGATAAGGCAGCACTAGGAGAGGTCAGCTCCTCAGGACAACAGCAGAACATAGCTGCAGCCATAAAAGAACAATTTAAAGAAGCCAAACGGAGGAGTGAGCCAATAAAAATTTGGCTCTATATTTACCTATTAAATATGGCTCCTGCCAATCAGCAAAGGCTCATGGCTGCCTTTGATGTGCAAGAAGGCAAAATGACAATGAGCCATTTCACTCCTACAGTGCAGCAACCACAAACAGCTGCAGATTATATCAGGACTAATTTAGAAGTCCTTTCAAAAGACATCCACCCTATAGATCAGATTGAGCTCCACAAGCAGATGGGTGAGATGGTCTATGCCACTCTAGCAGATAAGACCTTGATTAATTACAGGCTGCAAAATAGCTTAAACAACACTGCAGCACAGCTTGAGTTGGAGAGGGCATCGTCCCAAGCTAAAGATAACAGAATCGAGGCATTAGAAGAAATAATCATAGAGTTTGGGCATGACCCCAATGACGTTAAGGCAATACAACAAGTCCTTAAACTGAGGGATGCAGACATGGCTACAATTAAAAAGAAAATGAAGATCCCCCCAACTCTACACCCACAGACAGAAGAGGTTGCCCAGCAGAGGCAAGAAAAGGATGCAACTGCATTATTGATGACATTATATAAGGAGCTGATAGAAACACAGGAAAAGCTGCAAGACACTGAGACCACATTAGAAGTAGCATTACAAAGGAGGGAGGCAGGGCAATCTTCCAAGCTGCCCACAGAGTCAATGAACCTTGAGGATACCCCTCAAGATACTGTCCCTCCAAAACAATAGGCACAGCAGGATGCTCCAGGCACCACAGCACCAACCACCTCAGCACCAACAACAGAGCAGGCTGAGAGCCTGGACATGCAAAAGCTGAGGCAAGAAATACAGGTGCTAGAGTCTCAGATGTCAAAACTCAACCAAGCCAAGGACAGCTTAGCAAAAGTAAATGAAAAATATGATAAGTCTAAACAAAATGTGGCTGAGAGGGAAAGAGAAGTAAAAGCTCTGAAGAAAAGAATTACAGAGCTAGAAAAGGAGCTCAATTTTGATAAAGTTACAGCAGAGCTCAAACAAGTAATTTGGACCACCATTGGACAATCAATAACTAACCAATGGGAGTACATTGATGCCATATATGAGCAAGTGGGACTCATTGGTAGAGCAAGAAAAGAACTGCACAGAGCAAGGAATTCTCTAGGCAATATGCCTGAGATTGCCCCCAAGATGATTGAAGTGCTCAATTATAGGACAAGTTCCCAGCTGGTGAGAATGGGAATTGGAAACATGACTGAAACAATCTCTCTAATCAAAAGAGTCCTAACAATGAAGAACCTAATCCAGACCCTGGACAAAAGAATCCAGGATATGCAAGATGACATAAATAAATTTCAGAATAGGTTCTTGGCTCTGCAAGATAGAGGGCTCCCCAGCTTGTTAGAATCAGGGAAATTACTCTCGCATGAGAAATATATCAAGAGGGTAAGCACTTTTGCAGCAATACAGATTGCTGAGGCACCAGGTACATCTTCAGGAGCAGGCCCAGTAACAGGGCAAATTCTTTTTGAAAGATTAGACAATTTGTTTTTTATAAGAAATGAAGTGACACACTTATTTGATGAGCCCCCTCACTTCTATAAATATACAGAGGCTAATGAGACCTTAGGGTCAATTTTGAAACATCAGCTGCCTCCTCTAGATACATGGCAAGAATTAATGGGATTGCTTTTGAATCAAAGTTGAAAAATCAAATCTTTTTTCTTCAGCAAAAGGTTTGTATTACATACACAGGTGGACAAAAGCTACATCAGTAGGTATGAAGATGCTGAGCCAACTCAGCATAGGTACTCGACCGCAGCAACAACATCAGCAAGCACAGGTGGCAGGGCCAAGAAGACACAAAAAGTAACAGCTGCACAGCACATCATTCAGCAGTTATGATAAAGCCGCTGAACCGACTCCGCAAACCCCAAAGGTCAAAAATTACTCTGACAGGAGTTAAGAGCTTTTAAAACTCATTTAAGATTGTAATTACTTCTCATCTACAAGCCATGTATGAATGTAAGAAGATATTTTCCTCTCAGATGACTCAATGCCTGAGATATTTTTGTATTAGACTTCTATATATTTCCCCTCGCATTTGTTAGTATGGGTTGGACTCCGGATGTAAGAAATCTCTTGATGTCTCTTCTGTTACTCTTATGTTGTAAATTCTTCAGACAGCTAATACAAAGAATGATGGGATTTCTCCAAGCATTGTGTCTCTTGATCTCTTGATGGTGTATGGCTTGAAGTTGCAGGATTCCTGTGTATTCCATGGCTCAATAAGTTTTCTCGATACTCTCTGTTACATATATGTTTGTTATACTTTCATATATCTTTCATGTTCTCCATGTATTCCAAATGTAAATGGCCAGGAAAAAGAATAGTCCCAGGATTTAATCTTTGATTACCCTGAGCTCAATCCTAGCTGTTTCATATGTTTTCCTCAGTTAAAGTATTTAAAGAGTAATTCTTCAAGTGCTACCTTTAATACTATATCATCACAACGCTCTGTTATTTCAGGAATTCAAGTAATTGCTCCTAAATAATAGACCTCCTTCACGTTACTCAGCTTAGTAAAGAACCCTTAATTGCTCTTTGCTGGTTGTTTTCCATTTCCACTCCCACAATTTACAGTTTGTTTTATGAAATACACACAGGCCCTGTAATTACAACTGCACTTAAGCCAGGATCTCAAGGAAACGAAAGCCAAAGACCCCATTGCCCAATGGATTAGTTTTACCTGTAGACAGACTCTAAAAACTATCAAAAGCATCCTCCCAACCAAACACAAAAAACAATCAAGCATTCACTTCATAAGTAGCCTAAAACTTCATTAAAATAGTGACAAACCTTACAGAACGAGCCCTCTCTGACTACAGCTGGGCTAGAAGCTGTAGTCCAAAGATTGGTTAGTGGTTACCCCGGTCGTATTCCCTTGGGAGTCATAGGGAACAACCTGGGTGTTAACAATACCAATAAGGTATAGTCATTTGAATCATCCAAGAATTGTGAATTTATGTGATTCAAAAGGAGTTGACCCCCTCAAAGATGTTTATTCTCAAGTTGCTGATATATAATAAGATATAGTATAGATATAGATATAGTTACATAACAAATTTTGTGAGAGTACTTACGTAATTTTGTCAAAAATTCGAGGGACAACTGTTGGATTTAAGTGTGGATTTTAGTAGCGTCTAAGTTCCACATAATTTGTATAAATCATTGTAATGGGTTTATTCCCCATCCCACAACTTAAGCAAGTTTGTTAGAAACAAAAGCAACATTCTCCCTGTTGGCATCCATACGACTAGAAATAATTTGTCCAAATGGGAAGTAACATTAAGGATTGTTTGAAGTAAAAATACAATGATCTTAACTTTTGTATACACAATTATCTAAATCATGGATAAAATTGAATTTCTTGAGGGTTGAATTGTCATTTTGCATGATGAGTTCAAGCCTTAATGTGTTAAATGAAGAGTAAGATCTCGTGTTGATCTGCACCACTGATTGAATTCTAAGATATTTTCGTATTGTTGCCTTAGGGAAAAAGCTTCTCAAGGGGTATGATTGTATCATACCTATGTATATCTTAAATGTATATTTTTAACTTAGTAGCTAGGTTCTCTCTCTCTCTCTCTCTCTATTATATATATATATATTATATATATATATATATATATATATATATATAGTGAAGGGAGTTTGTAAGTCCCATTGAAGTGTATAGTAATGGGGTTCTAAAGCCCCCCCATAGGTTGCTACAAGGGAGCTCCCAATTCCCCTAAAATCTCCCATGAGGGGGGTTCATATCTTTTCAAAGCCGGCGCTAAAAGGACTAATCTTTAGAGGTAATTATTTTGGCTAGGTTTATAGAAAAATTGTCCACAAATTACTTCTGTAGGGGCTTCCAAACTTCCCCCACTGTAATATTTTCTAGTGTGGTTTTCAATAACCCCAAAACTAATGCTTTGGGGGTAGTTGAAACTACACCCAGAAAACCATTTTTGGGGGTAATTCATGTCTCTTAAAAAAAACGCCCCTAAAAGGCTTGACTTTTAGAAACAATGTTTTTGGGGAGCTTTCAAAACCTCCCCCTAGTGCTAATACCCCCCCACCATCCAACTCCGCTTTTGCAAGTGGATAACGACCCTCCCTAAAAATATTTTTAGTAGTGAATATAACAATTAAAAAATATAAATGATACACTTTTAGATTAATGTAATATAATACATTGTTATATTTATAGCTAACCGTGGTTAAAGTTAGTCAACCATTTTAATCCACAATAAACACTCTTCATCCTTGGTTAACAAAATCAACCATGGTCAACCTTATGAACCATACCGAACCCGATGAACCCACTTCAACCATTAATACAACCGGTTTTATGAAATTAATGTAACATTACCATTAATATTAATGTAACATGAACTATTGTCAACCGTGGTGAATATTAATGTAACATTGTAACAACGTCAACTTTAGTGTAATATTAATAGATTGATGTAGTAATAATACATTGGTATATTAACCTCATTCAACCGTCATCAACCAAGGTCAATAAATGTACATGACACACATTAGCTGTCAACTAGCACAACCACATTAATAACGTGTTCAACCCTCATCATCCAAGGTGAATGAATCTACCTCACATAGATTAAGTGTCAAGTTTCACAACCACATTAACAATGTTCTCTATATATACTAATCGACAACATTTTCCTCATTTTATACGCCAATAGGTGGATGAAACTAATGTCAATTGGCATATATCAACAACATTAATAAATATCATTGTTATATTAGGATTAATATAGAAGTTAATAGGTAAGGCTTATGGTGTCATGCTTTAAACCAAAATATTGTCCATATTTAGTTTGAATTTGTGTTATTCATACAAGGACGCCATAAAGCATATAGACAGATACCATGTCGACCACTTTTTTTTGGTTTTCCTACATAGTGAGAACCATGAAGAGGCACGCTAGTGTTGTTACCATCAGTCACCAACTAATGGTTTACCACGAAAGTAAGTTATTGACCAAGGATACCTAGTTCAATAGTCATTATCCGAGATTTCCCTCGCTTCATAAAACCTCAATATGTACTAATTTATTATCCTATTATTAACATTATTCATTGAACATCCTAATCTACGCAAAACACATTTTTTCCGAGGAATTCTCATCATAACTTTATTAATACGTAGTTGCTATTATATGCCTTAATTATTGAAATCGTATGGTGAATTATTAAACTTACCAATTCCATGAACCATATCATCAAATTTCCTTTTCATGTTTATGAATTTCATAACCTGATGGATTTTCGTATGCTGACTGCACTGAAAAACCTAGATAATGTTTGCTAAATGGACAATATTGCTTATTTTATTATTCTATTCAAATCCTTTCATCTCTGAATCATACATAATAGAGCAAAATAGTTCTACTGTGAAGAAATTGTTCCACAGTTGTGTTTTCAACTTCTCATCACTGATTGGAAATTTACAACGTGCACATGAATGCAGAAGCTCTGAGAAAATCATGAAATTTGGGAGTGACAACCATCATGTCATGATGTTAGTCAAAGGTCGATTACCGTCATTGGAACTGTCCATACAATAAATAAAAATCTTGAGTACCATGTCGGGATTTTAACAAGATAGCGCGGGAAAGTGTCTCCATTCAACCTAACATGTAACGCATGTGGTTATGGACCGGGTGTGCGTGCCTCCGAATTGACTAAGGAAGAAGTACAATGGCGACCAAGGTGCGCGACATGGTTATGAGAGTGCTTGGGCGACCATCATTTATATGGCAGCTAGGCGTGCGAAACTATCAGTGAGCCTACTCATGAGAGGGGCGTTTACTCCATCGATTGAGGGCGTCAGCTGGGCAATGTGGTAGGTCTGCCATGGGCAAGGTCACCACCATGGAAGCATATATACACATGAGTTGTGCACTCTTTTGAAGATCATCATGGAAGCAACTCGCATAAGTCTCAACGCAATAAGGGAGAGGTGCGAGGGCGCACTTAACCACAGTGTGCAGCATTGTTGAGGATGCGCCCGCCGGTCGGGCGAGGTGACACGAGCTTTGTGCACCGCGGGTGAAGGCACAAGTGAACCACCTACCGGGTAGAGGCACACGGGGTGAGGGCACGGTGGACCACCCGACCCATGGGTGAAGGCACACGGTGAGGGTACCGGTCGATACATGGCTTGAGGTTCATGTGGGTGTGCACAGGAATGCCCGCCCATTTGGGCAAAGATTGTATTGGGTTGCTTGGTGGAGTGTTGAGGTGCGACCGTCGTGCGCTCTTGCACGGGTAGGCGCCCAACCTCGTTTATGAACGCCGGTGGAGCGACACTCCCGACCATTATAATAATTTCTCATACATAATAAAATAAGTTCTTCTCTTGCATATTGTTGGCGTTTTTATGTTGTTTATCATGTTGTTATGACGGTTTACTCACATTATAATATAATTGATGGTTTTTATACATGAATGAAGGCGTACTTCATAAAGTAACATAATTATGAAAAATGTTGGTTACTTAGGCGATGCCACACCTGGCCAATTAAAGGAAAAAGGAATTGGGGGCATGACAGGTGGTATCAGAGCTAATTTAGGGTTGAATAAGCTTGAAAATGAACGAAGTGAATAGATATGTATGCAAGGACAAGTTATGGAGAAATCATGGATGAACATCCTGGGTTTCATGGACTTGATGGTCCGTGGTAAGGCCATTCAAGCTCTTGTGGACATAGTGGTCACTCATAACTTTATAACGACACGGTTGGCAAGAGAGGTCGGACTGATGATCCTCCTATCGAACATGGAGGTCAAGGTAGTGAACTCTAGAGATAAGGTGGCGGGTTTGGCAAACGAAGTGCCGGTGTAGATACAAGACTGGACGTGTCAGTTGGACTTCATGGTGATGGAGATGAACGACTTTGATGTGATACTTGGATAGGATTTCTTGAAGGGCAACAGGGCTATTCTTGTCCCCTTCTGTGATGAGGTGGTGCTGGTTGGATAGACACAAACTTCGACCTTTCCCACTCATAGGCAAAGGAGGGAGGTCAAGGTGCAACATGTTTCTGCACTGAGTTTGGAGAAGGCTATGAGGGAGTCAGATATGGAGACATATGCGTTGATGTTCAAGGGAGTCGAAGCTGATGGAGTGGGGACGCCTGTTCCAGCTGAGATTTTTGATGTGCTGGCCGAGTATGTGGATTTGATGCCTGATGAGCTACTGAAGAAGCTTCCACCAAGGCGTGCAGTGGACCATAGCATTGAGCTTGAACTAGAGAAGCAACCCTCGGCAAGAG
This sequence comes from Pinus taeda, assembly GCA_000404065.3. Lineage (NCBI taxonomy): Eukaryota > Viridiplantae > Streptophyta > Pinopsida > Pinales > Pinaceae > Pinus > Pinus taeda. Next base: position 205,838 of record APFE031515201.1, read on the forward strand.
CACCTTATCGTTTATCAGGGCCTGAGTTGGAGGAATTGAAATGGCAGCTAAAGGAGTTAACTGATGCAGGTTTCATTATACCTTCAAGGTCCCCTTATGGAGCTCCAGTATTATTCCAGCAAAAGAAGGATTCCAATGAGCTACAGATGTGCTGTGACTACCGTGCATTGAATAAGCAGACGATGAGAAACAGGTATCCTTTGCCATTGGTTGTTGATTGCTTTGACAAGCTTGCGAAAGCCCGAGTGTTTTCCATGCTGGACTTGAGGCATGGGTATTATTAGGTGCAGATTGTTGAAGGAGATGAGAAGAAAACTGTGATCATAACAAGGTATGGTAGATTTGAGTTCCTTGTTATGCCGTTTGGGTTGTGCAACACTCCTGCTACATTTTGCACTTTGATGAACGATGTTCTACGACCATACTTGGATTTGTTTGTAGTGGAATACTTGGAAGATATAGTGGTGTACAGTGACAACATCGAGGATCATAAGAAGCACTTGGTGATGGTGTTCGAGGCACTGAGGGAGAATCAATTATTCTTGAAAAAGTCTAAGTGTGTGTTCGGTCAAACCGAGATTCCGTTCCTTGGGCATATTGTTGGTAAGGGGTACATACGGATGGACCCGAGAAGAGTGAAGGCTATCGAGGACTAGGTTAAAGCGAAGAATGTCCATGAGATGAGGGTGTTCTTGTGCATGACCAACTACCAACGGAAGTTTGTAGAAGGTTACTCCAAGGTAACATCGACACTGACAGAGTTATTGAAGAAAGACAAGAGGTGGTGTTGGAAGGAGAAATGTTAAAAGGCATTTGATGACATGAAGAGAAGGATGGTTACAACGCTGATACTGAAGTTTCCTGACTTCAGGAGACCGTTTGAGGTACACACTGATGCTTGAGATTTTTCCATAGGAGGGATTCTTATGCAGGATGGGCATCCAGTGGCGTATGAGAGTCGGAAGTTGCAGGATAGAGAATGGAGGTATCCGGTTCATGAGAAGGAGATGACTGCGATCATCCATTGTCTTCATGTGTGGTGGCATTACCTGATTGGGAAGTCATTTGTTGTCAAGACTGACAATGTTGCAGCAAGTTATTTTGCATCACAACCAAAGCTTTCTGTGAAGCAAGCTCGTTGGCAGGACTTCTTGGCAGAGTTCGACATGTCTATTGAGTATAGACTAGGTAGACACAATGCGCTAGCAGATACCCTTAGTAGGAAGGGACAAGTTCCAGCATTGGAGGGTGAAGACCGGGCAACAAGGAGTAGAAGTCAGGTTCAGATGTCAGAAGAGATGCAAAACAAAATGAAGGAAAGTGTTGAAACCGATACTTTGGCGCAGAATATAGTGAAGCAGATAAGGGAAGGGAAGACACGAAAGTTCTTTCTACGTGACGGTTACTTGTTCTTTGGAAACTGACTCTATGTTCCAAAGACATCTAGTCTCAGGAGGCACCTTTTGAACGAGTGCCACGACTCTCCGTGGGATAGCCACCTAGGGCAACGTCATTCTTTGGCATTGTTGGAGAGAGGATTCTTTTGAGAGAAGATGCAGGAGGATGTGGAGGAGTATGTACATACGTGCATCATTTGTCAACAGGACAAATCAGATACTTAGAGCAAAGGAGGACTGTTGCAGCCTTTACCGATTCCAGAGAGGCCATGGATGAGTGTCTCGATGGACTTCATCACTCAGTTACAACAGGTGCAGGGGTATAATGGGATCATCGTCGTGGTTGATAGTTTTTCCAAGTATGTTGTCTTTGTTCCTACAAAGGTACCTTGTGGAGCTGAGCAGACCACGGAGTTGTTCTTTAAGAACATAGGGAAGTATTGGGGGATGTCGTTGAGTATTATGTTGGATAGAGATCCGTGTTTTACACGGAGATTTTGGACCACATTGTTTAAGTTAGTCGGGACAGAGTTGTTGAGGAGTTCGAGCTACCATCCGCAGACAGATGGGCACACCGAGAAGATCAACGCATTGCTGGAGGACTACTTGAGACATTATGTGAGAACTAATCAAAAGAATTGGCCTGAACTCTTGGATATTGTTTAGCTACAATATTCAAAAGAGTTCTACGACAGGGTACAATCCATTTGAGTTGGTGAATGGGCAGATTCCAGTTGCACCGCACGTCGTTGTGACAAGAGGTTTTTTTAGGAGTCCCCATGCGAAGAGGTTCATGATGGCTTGGGAGGAGACCTTGGAGTTGGCACGCTTGTGGTTGCACGATGCTGCAAGGAGGATGAAGAAGTATGCTGATAGGGGGAGACGAGATGTACACTTTAGTGTAGGAGATATAGTGTTTCTCAGGATTACCGGGGAGCAGTTTCCGCCAACCAAGGGGACGGTCACCAAACTGACATGGAAGTATGAGGGACCATTCCAAGTGAAGAAGTGAGTGGGGGAGGTTGCTTACGGGCTGGAGCTTCCACACCATATGCACATGAAGCATCTAGTTTTTCACATTAGTCAATTGAAGAGATGTAGACTTGATTCATACCATCGAGAGAGAGCTGAACCGCCGAGAGGACCAACAGGGATAGTGGACAAACCAGGCTTGGAGTTGGAGAAGATTTTGAGCTTCAGGACTATAGGGATTGGTTTCCACCAGAAATGGGAGTACCTTGTCAGAAGGAAGGAAGCACCAAAGGAGGAGAGTTGGGAATTGGAGGACTCACTTTGGAGATGGAAGAGGAAGATTGCGAGGCATGAACGGAGGATACTGAGGTAGTCGGCATTGTCAAGGGCAACAATGATTTCCAGTGGGGGAGGATGTAACACCTGCGGTTATGGACTGGGCGCACGCACTTCCGCGTTGGCAAAAATCGACTAAGGCAGAAGTGTGATGGCGAGCAAGGCGCGCGACATGGTTATGAGAGTGCTTGGGCGACCATCGTTTATATGGCAGCTAGGCGTGCAAAACGATTGGTGAGCCGACTCATGAGAGGGGTGTTTACTCCGTCGATTGAGGGCATCGAATCGGCAATGTGGTAGGTCGGCTGTGGGCAAGGTCGCCACCATGGAAGCGTATATACACATGAGTGTGCACTCTTTTGGATATCATCATGGAAGCAACTCACATAAGTCTCAACGCATAAGGGAGAGGTGCGAGGGTGCACTTAACCGCAGCGCGCAGCATTGTTGAGGATGCGCCCGCCGATCAGACGAGGCAACACGAGCTTTGTGCAGCGCGGGTGAACCGCCCACCGGGTAGAGGCACACGGGGCAAGGGCGCAGTGGACCGCCTGACCCACGGGTGAACGCACATGGTGAGGGCACTAGTCGATACATGGTTTGAGGTTCATGTGGTTGTGCATGGGCGAGCCCGCCCGTTCAGGCAAAGATTGTATTGGGTTGTTTGGTGGAGTGTTGAGGTGCCACTGTCGTGCCTTCTTATACGGGCAGGTGCCCAACCTCATTTATGAACGCCGGTAGAGCGACACTCCCGGCCAATGTAATAATTCCTCGTACATAATAAAAGAAGTTCTTCTCTTGCATATTGTTGGCGTTTCTATATCGTTTATCATGTTGTTATGATGGTTTCCGCACATCATAATATAATTGATGGTTTTTATACATGAATGAAGGCGTAGTTCGTAAAGTAATATAATTATGAAAAAGTTGGTTACTTAGGCGGTGCCGCACCTGACCAATTAAAGGAAAATATAATTAGGGGCGTGACATAACATGTCTAAAGTGAGTCTATGAAAACAAGATGAATAGTAATCAATAATCAATACTTCCAAGCAGTACTCCACGTTTTCCCACGAGGACAATATTTTGTAGAGGAGAAATTATGGAGTGGAATTTTTTATTTCTACAAAATGCTTGAACATCGTAGAATTGTCTTAGGTTAACATTCAAGTCAATTCCGCTTCTGCAATATCTTCGAACTTGCCCATCAAAACCACTATGAACAGTTTTAATGACCTTTTTTATAAATTCACACATACATGTAACTATTGATTCTATGAAAATAGTTAAAATTGTCATGGTCTAGGTTATAATTTTTTGTAACTTCTCACCATTGTAGAAATGTCTTTTTCAAGTTAAGATTCAATTATTTTAATTTTTTAATTGCCTTCAACGACTTTTGGTAAATGTAACTTAACATTCCATTCAATTTTGCTTCTGCAACATCTTTGAACTTCCCATCAAAACAACTATAAACATTTTTAATGACCATTTTTATAAATACACAAATACATGTAACTATTGATTGTATGAAAATAGTTAAAATTGTCATGGTCTAGGTTATAATATTTAGTTATACATAATTGTTCACCAGTGTAGAAATGTCCTCCTGAAGTTAAGATTAAATTATTTTAATGTTTTTATTGTCTTTGACGACTTTTCGTAAATGTATTCCCCTTCGGCAAAATATTTGAACTTCCCTTCTTAATTCTCATGACTTTTTCTTAAATATTTTGTCTATAGCATGGTGGAAATTATGATGGTTGAAATTGTGAAATTTTGTATGTACAATGAGTATCTTGCAATGGTTTCAAACTTTATTGTATAAAAGGGCGTGCCTTTAAAACAATTTCAAACGCTATCATCTAAAATATATATTAAAATACTAAAGGCTTAGAATTATCATTTATTCACAAAGTGAGTGTGCTTTTATGTTAAATAATCTTCAAATTATTTTTTAAAAGGCGTGGATATATATTTTTCCTTTTGAGTATTATTCTACAAACCTCAAGTGGAACATGTGCACCTAGAGCGTTCGTTCTTTCTCTAATGTAAGATTTTATCTGAAGGCTCTAATGCAGTGTAGGAAGAACATATTTTACAAGCTTCACAACCGGTTCAAATATTCAGCACCAATACTGAATTTTCCGTCTCTTCGGGTGTTGATTTAACTAGCCTAACTTCATAACGACTCCAAATACTGAGCACGAATACTGAATTTTGGGACTGTTGCGCTGTTGATTTAGCTAGCCTAATTTTGTGGCTCTCAAGCGCTATTACGTTTCTCTGTTGCATTGATATTTCCTGTGTCTAACACTTTTCATGAAGGATAACTTGTTCAATACATCATCCATGGGTATTATCAAATCCGTGTTAATTTATATATTGGTTGACTACTTATAATTATGAGATATTTCATAATTATTTTGGTGATATTTAAAATAATTTTATGTTAAAATTAACATAGTCATAAATGGAATGATGAAATGGTTTTTAAAGGTGGATTGTAGGTGTGTATATCCGTATATATATTAAAATTATAGAAATTATTAAATATAAATTTATCTAAACTAATTTTCTTTATTATCATTTTTATTAATTATAAAAAAAAATTATGATTATAATTAGATTTTTATATTTAAAAAAATTAAAATAAGATTTTTAATTATAGAGATTTTTAATTTTAAATAGATTTTATTACAATATTATACTTTATCAATAACACATGTCAAAAAAATAAATAATTCATTTGATATGAGGTTTGATCATATGTCATTTTTAATGAGTTTAACTAGAAGAGAAAAAGGGCATAACTACTTTGATGATCAATCTCAACATTTGATTTGTGTGATATTACTAATAATATCCTAAAATATTTTGTCCACCTTAAATTCTTACCATTCACTTAATAATAATTGATAATTAAAATTAAAAATTCAGACGTTTTTCTAAATTAGACAAACTATACAATTAATCAATTTTTTATTAAAATTTATTATTTTTATTATTACCAATTATAAAAATAATATATAAATTAAAAATATAAATATAAAAATAATATAAATTAACTTTGTTATCAACATGCCTTAAAAACTATAGTATATATACCTCTAAATAACCCTTTTAGATATATTCAATGAAATTTAGATAATTTTCAATGAAAAATAATTTTTTCATATATATATAAACCGTTTAAAATATCTTAAAAAAACATATCCACATCCGACTAAAGTTGTTGAAGAGGATATTATATGATTGGGGTAAGGATGTAAGAAGGAAAGATTTTGTTTTGGGGAATATATATATATATATATATAACATTTTAGGATATAGTAGAAAAACATATCAACATCCGAATAAAGTTGTTTGAAGAGATGCTATTAATGTTGTCAGAAGAAAGAACTTTTTACACTTCGAGATATGGACCGATTTATATCACATTCACGAAGTAAAGATGTAAGAAGAAAGATCTTTTTCCACTCCGAGATATGGGCCGATTCATCTCACATTCACTAAAGGTGAAGACGTAAGATTAATTTATTTAATTGTTGAAGCACTGTCAATTCTGTGCCTGCCTGTTAATGAGTCGCTATAACGGTGAAGAGTGCTGAATTCTGATGTCAACGCTGCACTATTCTGATGTCTCCAAATAGAATACGTTTTTTTGCTGAAAACTTGAACCACTCTCAGTCTCTCCGAGTCGACAGCCTGAGGAACCAGATGATGCAGGGCTCGCTGTACATTCAATTCATGTCCATGGAGGAGATAGATAGAGAGCGTGGCCGGAACTTAGCTACAATGTTATTTTGCCGACGATCTGGCTGACATGATTTTGGGTTTGTAAATTTAACATTTTTAGTGTTAATTTTTACAAGTTTAAATTATAATATTTTTTGTTATCAAATAATTTTTACGGATCGAGTATTAGCAATAACATTGTTTATTACAATTTTTTGGTCATATAATAATAAATCATTACATAGTATATAATATTATAAGAAAGGTATTTACACATAAAAAAATCTCCAATATAAGTAACATACATACAATTTTTGTAATAAATAATAATTATAAGAATTTGAATCAACTTAAGAAAAACTTAATACCTTCAAGAATGGATTTCTGTCTACATGGCCAACCATTTTTCTTTATATAGCTAGTTTAATTTTAGTATTAATTTGAACGTACCACCTATAATATTATAGTCCAACACACCGTACAACACGGAAATAGATTTATTTTGGCTATATTATATGTTATGGCCATTGCCACAGCTTTGCTTTTATATCCCACGAACAGAATTCTGGAAGAACCGCATCATTTACAAAGAAATAGAGTTGTCCCTTTCTTCGATACTATGTAACCTTCCGTACAGATTATTGATTGAGCTTTTCCATCCAACAGTATTTGGACGATTATTGTTTATCGTAACGCGGATAAACACCATTTGTCGGTGTCCGATTTATTGAGGGAGTTTATTTATATTCCATTACAGGTGATGTTGGCCATCTGGTCCCCCAGGAATCACTCTCTTGGACTCAAATTCCGTGTCGATCTTTCTTTCCCTGAATGACATTCCCGATTCTCCACTTTCGCTTTCAGTTTCATCTACTTTTGCTTCGCGCAGAGCAAGACGGTGATAACCGCTATCCAGGTGAACCTGCGTTATAGTTATTGAGTAATTAGTTATCATTTATCTCCACGGAGGAATACAGTAGAAAGAATCTAAATAAGAATAATTTACTCTTTCTGTTCAACAGAAACCTCACGCGGAATTGTAACACGAGTGAAGAATGTAACGACAACTTCATCAACTCTCTCACGGCTCTCTTTTACGGCGGCTCCCATTTCCTGCCCTCTGATTCCTGTTTCCAATTTATTACAGGCCAATGTTTCATGCTGGTCAACATGATATTATAAAAATCTTCCGACAAATTTGTGCTGCAAAGATATCAGAACGTACTATATTTAATGTAAAAATTCTTAATTACGTTAACTCTATTTCCCAGTGCCGGTAGCGAAGAACTTACCTTTTCTACCAGCTATCACCAGGCTCTCCCTAAGGCCAGGCAACATTACTAGGTTAAAGAACGCAACACTAGCAAGCAACACCAGGCTGGCAATCGCAACCCATCTGAGCTTGTTCGCCATATCTAAAGTTCCATTCAAAACTCTTTTTTAGCAGAAGTTCGAACAATCTAGATAAGTTAATAGCTGTTCCATCAATTTGCTCGATCACAATGGCAATAACCTCCCAAACTTTAAATCAATCCAGCATAGCGAAGGAAGAAATAAAAATTAGATAACAATTCAGATCAGCTCATACCTGCTCTTTCAACTAAACTAATCACAATGGAGTTAATTTTGCAAAGTGCAAATCATTGCAACGAGATGGATGAGCAGAGGAGAAAGCCAGTTTAAATAGTGAAACTGTAAATGACACTTGTTTGAGCTTTGCAACGTAATTTCAAACGTATCAACTGCGCCAGTTAAATAAATATATTTCTGACGACAGAGTCGAGTCGTGAGGTTATTGATAGCGATTTGAAAGTTTACGTACTTCCACGTTTGGGTTTATGGAAAGTTTTTCATGTCCTCAGGTTGAAGAAATGGGAATGCAACAGATATAAATGGACAACGCACTTTGGAGATACGTGGCCATGAAAGCTGCTAGAAATTATTAAACTCAATTTCAAGCATCATCACGATATAATCCACAAATGAAACCCGTGAAGCTTCTTTCTAGTCATGTATGTGTCATCACAGGATTTCCCTCGTCACGTAGATCCCGTTAATATGGATATCCGACCTGTCATACCACTAGTGTGTGTCAACCAACAGTATACCACAGCACGAATGAGTGCCCCACGTTATGAAGAGTACACTCCCTTGAAAGGCCAAGAAGCGAGGGAGGTGAAATGGAAAAAGGTATTTTACATATCAGGGAAGTAAGTGGTGACGGTGAAAGTGGTGGAATTCCAATACAAACCCATGAAGCGATATTTATAAATGACTAAATTAACTTTAACACATCATGTTCTCATCAGTTCGGCAACCATTTAAATGTGAAAAACATTGTCTAAAATATTTGCCAGCTTTTGCAGACAATAAAAACAGCAGTATTAATCCATTAATTGCCATGTCTTTAAGACTTTAAAATTTGCAACCATGGTAGGATGAAGAGTATTATAAAAGGGATATATCTTTAATTATATATATATATATATATATATATAGAATAGATAATATATATAAAAAGAAAGAAAGAGAAACGTGATTGTAATGAGATTATTTTTAGTTGTGGGAAGGAAACGAATTCTCTCATTCAAGTTTAATCTAAGCCATTAAATTATAAAAAACAAATAAAAGAAAAGAAATCAATATAAATTAACTTATCTTATTTGAATAGGTGTTTGATAATGATAATTATACATTAATAGATTGTGGAGCTGGGATGCATATGTAATATTTAATTGTCTAATAAATAAGTACAAGATTACTTTAAAAAATAATATTTGAACACAGGGTCTAGAATGATAAAAGAAGATAGTGATCAAAATAAATTAAAATATCTGAGTTGAATACGTGTTTGATAATAATAATTGTGAAATAAAAAAATAAAACGAAAGTGATTAAAATATATTAAATTATCTTATTTAAATCTATTTAATAGGAATAATTATAAAAGTAGAAATAAAATGAAAAGAATTTAAATAATTTAAATTATCTTAGTTGAATAGCTATTTGATAACCATAATCATATATTCTTTAGAGAAATATTATGGAGATGAGATGAATATATAAGGTTTCAATTGTCTATTAAAGAATTATAAAATTACTTACCAAAAGTTATAGCGGAATATATTACCTACAATGACATCTTTTGAAATCGTGTGGATTCTTTATTTGCAACCTTTGTGGATACTTCTAATTTCCATGAAATAGTACGACAGTAGTTTTTATAATATATTAATATTGGGTTTTATCAATGTTTAAGTATTTTCTTTTTGGCCTCTCTAAAAAAGGCAATTTTGAAAAACAACCACAATACTTATGTGTAGTTTTCATGAAATCGTATAAAAACAGTTTTCATAATATCTTAATATTGGTTTTCAACAATGTTTAATTGTTTTCCCTTTAGTGTCCTAAAAAAATAGGATCTGTGAAAGACAACCATGCTTATTGTACAAGGATTATAAATTTCTCAAGTGTCTTACTAAGTGCATTTTAGGTTTAATAAAAGTATTTCTACCAACACATTTATGTCCATATTTTTCAACATTCTAAAAATATATTGTGCCTTTTCCATTATTGGTTTTCATAGAAAGTAAGTTGTGAGTGTTGAAGATCTAAATTTCAAAACTTACAATGTAATATTTGTATAGATGCTTGTGTGTTATCCCCAAATGACGTTGTTTAGATTTAAGTGTCGATATATCCAAAAATGTGCTTACAAATACTAGTATGTAGATTCCTCCTCTACTTATGGAATCATAACTTATGATATAACAACACTTGTGAGAATCCATAAGGTGGAACAACAGCTACCGTTGAAACCTTAGCGAAGATAATGGTAAGGCCAGTGTCATATTAACAAGGTGTTGGATTAAGAACTCTATCTCTAGGAATTGAATAGTGAGGCTAACTGTCACATTAAGAACATGAGACTAACTTCCCACTAAATGTAATGTTAAGGATTTGAAATTTGATTTATTTTTATGGGATTTTGTGTTACATACACAGAGTATTCTTTTCACGTTGTATTTGGATCTACTCATGGCCAAGGTAGTAATTTGACCTTCTTAGATGGTATAATGAGTATGGGAGGAGGACAGATGTTGCAAGCATTGCAAGTTGTATTCGCATTGGTTAAATTGTGGTGGGAACATTGAAAGGGTAATGGAAAGTTGTACAATACCACCCCAAACTTTGTTATCAACGCGGTGAGACAAATTTTAAGTGAGGTCTTTGTATCTTCAAATAGACATGAATTGTGGTAGGAAGATTGAGAGGGTAATGGAAAGTTGTTCAAATCCACCTCGAGCTTTTTTTGTTAACATGGTAAGGATGATATTTAGTAAGTTCTTAGTATGATCAAATATACATGACTTTATAACGTGACAAGGTTGCACTGAGACATTGAAATTATTATGTAGACAATGGTTTGGAAAATGTTTTCTCTTATTATATATACTGAAAAATAAATTAATAAAAATTAACTAGTAAATGGATTATGATATTCTTACTTTAATAATGATAAATAAATAATAAATAAATAAAACTTAGATTTAAATTTAAATAATATATTTATGTACCTAATTTATAATTTTGTTTATTAAAAATTAAACAAAATAAGAAGCAAATCAAGCATAACATATATCTTGCTTTAAATATAATATAAGAGTCCAAACATAATGTCAAAAAGACGAGCTACGAAGCAGCAAGTCCCTGCTAGTGCATGAGAGCCAAGTGCCTATGTGGGCCCTCGCATAAGAGCCAAGTGCCTCACTTGGGTCCATGGAGAACAGGTCAGGGCTCATACACACTTATACAATCATTAGCCATGCAGAAGCCGAGGAACATAGCATTATTACCAGCAATCGCACGGAGCAGAGACGGATGAATCAAATTTCCCTGCAAAAGATGGAGGCGGGTCTCAAGCTAGATCGCTACAATCTCTGCAGTCAACCTGACTACCAGCATCACGAACATAAGGAACTGGGTCTCGTTATGGATATGGATCTGAACCCGGTGGCTCTGGATCTTTACCTAATGTATCTGGTGTTTTAATCCAGCACTGAGCGAAGGGAAAAAAGGGATAGGGTGAACTCTAAAGCCACTAGTGTGACTCGTAATGTCATGCCCCAGGCCTACGGTAGTCTTCCAACCATGTATGGCGAGGTGCGGCACCACCATACACTTTCTTTTTAACAATACTCATGCACATGGACTACGCCTTTCACATAAACATACTTAGTTTATTTTTCTCAACCAAGTAAAAAGCATTAATCTTTACACTTAATGAAGCCCATACACATTCATTAACCAACATGCAATTTAAACCGAGAATAACAATTGCACACAAGTGTAAAGGGAGGGGCAACTCCCGAACAAGTTCGCCCGATATTAATATATTATGAATTCTTCAATAATACATCATACAAGTGTGCCTGGCAGAAATCCAAGGCCAACACTTAGAAATATTTACAACAAGGCAAGACAACCTTTACAACCATGCAACAACCTCCCTTGGTAGGAGCATGCTCACCCGAGCCACCAGAACTCCTCCAACTCGGTTCTGCACAAAACTGCCTTAACTCGCCCTTCATTTTACCCACGTCAAGCTCTGGTAAAACCTGCGCACTTATCTCTTATGCGCATGAGATGTGCGCACTTCAACTACGCCTCTTTTACTTTGTCCTTCGTCGTAGAAGAGAGAGCGAAGTGCTTGATTTCAAATGAAGCTCCGCGTTGCACAATATATACGCTAGCTTGCCACATTGTGGAGGGGTGTCAAGCCATCAGGCCAACCCCCTAATTTTATTATACACGCCCTTGCCTTAGTTATTTAGCACGTCGGCCTTTGCCCGCGGCAAAGTCTCCGATGCATGGTATAAGGCTTCGGCCTTTTTCCCACTCGCACTAAGTGTAATACATATGTTGCGTTCACATAAGTTCGTTGCATTACGCTCGGTTGTCCGTCGCATTTGTTGCGCCCATCCTTCACATAACCGCACCCGCCTATGCTCGTCGCACGGGTCGTCCGCTCGTCGTGCGCGGGTCGCCCACGGGTCGCCCACTCACCGTGCACGGGTCTCCCGCCAGGGCACCTGCCCATCGTGCACCGGTCACCCACCGGGGTGCCCGCCCAATGTGCTGCCCTGTCCGCAACTTGCACCCGAACCTGACTCATTATGCCTGTGCACCTGCAGTTCGGCTCGTTGTGCTTGTTCGCTAGCTCGAGTGACCGCACCGGTAGCTCGACTTGTCGTGCCTGTCCGTCGGTTCACCATGCATGGGTCGCCTGCCCGGGTCGCCCGTCCATCGTGCACGGGTCGCCCACGGGTCGCCCGCCCGGGTCGCCCGCTCGTCATGCACGGGTCGCCCGCCCATACTTGCTGCTGTTATAACGCTCGCCCGCGCTCATAAACTCTTTGCGTGACCGTGCCTGGTGTTGGTTCGTTGGGTGAACATGTATACCCATCGTGCTCGGGGTGCCCGCCCGTTGTACAAGGGCGCCGCCCATTGTCGTGCATGCCTACCCGGGTCGTGCCCACCGCTCAACCGCCGTGTGAAAGGGTGTTTGCCCGTCGCACTCTTGCCCAAGTTGCGAGGGCGTTACACTCTCCTCCACCCAAAAACGTTTTCGTCCTGGCAACACACCATCCTGGTAGCTCCCCACCAAGATCATTATCAACCATGATGTAGACTCCTCCATATAAGGCAAACATCACTGCAACATATAAAAGGCCCTGTCTTTACCAAGTCTTCTCCATGCGCAAACTGCCCATGCATATCAACAAGTGCTACACACCTCGATCATGTGTCAACACTCATCTCCACGATCCCATGCTCAAGTCCATGGAAACCGCCATCTTTCTGCAGCATGTCATGATCATCATACCTGCTCAAACGTGTTGAGGGTTCACTGCCTTGAGCAGCCAACAGTGAGCCCCATCTTCTATGTCAACTAAGAAGATGTGAAGGGAGATGAGCCGGGAGGCTCTCCCTTATTAATCATCTTGATCCATCTGTCAGGATCTTCAACCTCCATCCGTTGTAGATATGCTTCCCGATCTTCCCTCTGGATGTTTGGCCTCACATATACCTCACCCTCATCATCATCATCATCCTCTACTAGCTCTAGCCTTCTTGATAAGTCCAACATGCTATCTGAAAGTGATCGGATGACCAATAACCACTATGCAAGCTTTGCCTCAATAGTAGACAACCGCTTGTTCGCCTTTTCCTTATCTTCCATCTGCATTCCTCCTAACTTATGATCCGGTTTTGTTACACCAATGGTTGGAACACCAATGGGCACATCTTCCTTTCCATCATAAATGAAGAGTTTCCTTAGATGTGGTATAACCATAGCCTCAAACTGTTTCATGAATTCCATCCCCAATACAACCTCATAGTCACCAATCCACACTATAGTGAGTCCACCTTTCCGGTCCATCCACTAAGTGTAGTGTCCACTTTTTTAGCTATACCAAGAATGGCCATAGGAGGAGAATTCACCGTCTTCATTTGTGCCTTCACCGGTACAAATTTCAACCAAAGTCTCCTTACGGTATCTTCACTCATGAAGTTGTTTGAAGCCCCACTATTGACCATAGTGAGTACCTCAGCATCACCAACCTTCATTTGAACATAATCCAACCTGTTTCTTTCCGGATCTCTTCTAGAGGTCACTTCCGTAGTAGCAGAGGCACCAAGTATCTGCATCATCCCTACAGAAGCATTTTCAGCCTCATCAGATTGTGCAGCAGCGGCCACCTTTGGTTTAGAGGGAAACTTTCACCACATGTGGTCCTGCACATATCCAACATTTCAAAGGCTTCTTCTCTTTCGTATTATCATCCGGCTTCGAAGCATCATCCTTTTTCTTTCTGTCAGACTTCTTTTTCTCATTAGAAGTCTCATCATAGTGATCTGCTAATCTGTCGATCGCAACAAAAGCCTCTTCAAGCGTTCTAATCTTCTGTCTCTTCACCTCATTGCGGGCCCAAGGCTTCAACCCAATAATAAAGTTGAAAACTTTGTCCTTCTCTGCCATGTTGGGAAGTTTCAGAGCTGCACTTGAAAACTCTCACTGATATGCTTGTAGGCTTCCGGTTTGTTTGATGAACTTAATTTTTGTCCTTGCTTCCCATGTTTCATCCTAGGGACTGAAATGGGACTGCAAAGCTTTCTTCATGTCCTCCCACGAAGTGATGTCATCAGCATTACCATTGATAATCTCATCCACCCTCCTTCACCACCACATCTTGGCATCATTTGTCAGGAATTGAGTGGCCACCTTGACTTGTGCCTCCCCATCAGGTAGACTCAATCGTTCCAAGTACTGCTCCATGTCCCATAGGAAGTTGCCAAGAGTCTTTGCGCTCCTTGTACCATCATAATATTCTGGCTCCTTGACCTTTACATGAGGCACTCCTCCACCTGAGTTATGTCTCACGGCCCTCTTCAATACCGCAATCTCATCCCTGGCTTCATCAAGAGCTTTGCTTGTCTTGTCAAGAGTTCCCTTCAAGTTCACGATCTCTGCAAGACACTGATCCCTTGATTCTTCAACTTATTTGACCCTTACTTCAAGTTGCGTACACATAATATCAGTGTACTCATACCGTGTCTTAAGCTCATCATGCTGTGTACGGAGCTCTTCAAGCTCTTCCTTGATCTTTGAGATGGTTTCTCGCTCCTTAGTAAGAGAGTCCACATCTTGGTTCCAAGAATTCTCCAAAGTCTCCATCCTTACAATCACCCTCTCCATGAACCCAAGAGTAGTATCTTTCACAGCGTCCTTCATCGTATGACTAGACCCAGCTTGAGAGTTAGCCGCCATCTTCTTTCTTTTTTGTGACCTAGTGTCAACCATTCACCCTCTTCCCCAAGTCACCTGCAAGAACCTTGTCCAAGTCTCCACGAGCAACCTTGCTCACCAGCTCTAAACCGAGCTCTGATACCACCTGTCACGCCCCCAGGCCTACGGTAGTCTTCCAACCGTGTCCGGCGAGGTGCGGCACCACCGTACACTTTCTTTTTAACAATACTCATGCACATGGACTACGCCTTTCACATAATCATACTTAGTTTATTTTTCTCAACCAAGTAAAAAGCATTAATCTTTACACTTAATGAAGCCCATACACATTCATTAACCAACATGCAATTTAAATCGAGAATAACAATTGCACACAAGTGTAAAGGGAGGGGCGACTCCCGAACAAGTTCGCCCGATATTAATATATTATAAATTCTTCAATAATACATCATACAAGTGTGCCTGGCAGAAACCCAAGGCCAACACTTAGAAATATTTACAACAAGGCAAGACAACCTTTACAACCATGTACCAACCTCCCTTGGTAGGAGCATGCTCACCCGAGCCACCAGAACTCCTTCAACTCAGTTCTGCACAAAACTGCCTTAACTCGCCCTTCGTTTTACCCACGTCAAGATTCGGTAAAACCTGCGCACTTATCTCTTATGCGCATGAGATGTGCGCACTTCAACTGCACCTCTTTTACTTCGGCCTTCGTTGTAGAAGAGAGAGCGAAGTGCTTGATGTCAAATGAAGCTCCGCATTGCACAATATATACGCTAGCTTACCACATTGTGGAGGGGTGTCAAGCCATCAGGCCAACCCCCTAATTTTATTATAGAAGCCCCTACCTTAGTTATTTAGCATGTCATATCCTTTGCTCACGGCAAAGCCTCCAACGCATGGTATAAGGCTTCGGCCTTTTTCCCAATCGCACTAAGTGTAATACATATGTAGCGTTCAGACAAGTTCGTCGCATTACACTCGGCTGTCCGTCTCATTTGTTGCGCCCATCCTTCGCATAACCGCACCTGCCTATGCTCGTCGCACGGGTCGTCCGACCATCCTGCGCGGGTCGCCCACGGGTCGCCCGCTCATCGTGCATGGGTCGCCCGCCAGGGCGCCCGCGCGTCGTGTACGGGTTACCCACTGGGGTGCCCGCCCAATGTGCTACCCTGTCCATAGCTCGCACCCGAACCTCACTCGTTATGCCTGTGCACTTGCAGTTCGGCTCGTCGTTCCTGTTCGCCAGCTCGGGTGCCGCACCTGCAGCTCGGCTTTTCGTGCCTGTCCATCGGTTCACCGTGCACGGGTCACCCGCCCATCGTGCACGGGTCACCCGCCCGGGTCGCCCGCCCGTCATGCACGGGTCGCCCGCCAGGCGCCCATCAACACTTGTTGCTGTTATAACGCTCGCCCGCGCTCATAAACTCTTCGTGTGACCATACCCGGTGTTGGTTCGTCGGGTGAACATGTCTACCCATCGTGCACGGGGTGCCCGCCCGTCGTGCAAGGGCGCCCGCCCATCGTCGTGCATGCCTACCTGGGTCGTGCCCACCGCTCAACCGCCATGTGAAGGGGTGTTTGTCCGTCGCACTCTTGCTCGAGTTGCGAGGGCGTTACACGTAAGGTCTGGAGTAGTCGCGGAGCAACCGAAGGTGAGAAATTCTCTGATAGTCACGGAGCAACCTGTTTCAACACTATGTTGGCTTGTAATTTGGATATCAAAGGACACGATCCAGGGCCTGGTTGTTCTTCAATTGCAGTTGGAGCCTTCTCTGAAAATGGTCCATTCTAACCTAGAGGGAATGTACTAGTACGAAATGACCACAGCTGGAACAAAGATAGCCATTTGCATTTCTTCTTCAAATATATATATATATATAGTTTAGACTGAACTTAGGAGAGTAATTTCTTTATTATATGAATTACTTAAGATGTATAAGCAAAAGCTAATATTCTTTATCTAGAAACACCTGCTGGAGTTGGATTCTCTTATTCCAATAGAAGTTTCAGTGTTTATGTAAGTATTTTAGATAACAATTTGTCCAAAATTTTGCCCAGAGTTTGTGTTTCAATCGTTCTTCCAGCCAATGATAATTTGGGTTTTCTCCTGCGTTGGTTGAATAAGTTCCTAGCCTATAAAACCAGAGATCTATACTTGACAGGTGAAAGTTATGCAGGTAAAAGCACATTTTGAGCATTGAAAAAATCCAGGAAAAAAAATGTTACAATCTATAGTATCATCCGATTGTTTGAAAAAATTACCTACAAAAATTCAATTTATCCATTTATGAATTCTTTTTTTTTCATATATTTATGCTTCTAACTAAATATGGCTAATGTGGCCTACTGAAACAGGCCACTATGTTCCCCAGTTGGCAGTTCTGATGCTGCAATTTAACCAAAAACATAAGATCTTCAATCTCAAAGGAATCGTTGTAGGTCAATAAATTAAATATGGAACTTGGCATTGGCTTTTTCGTGTATTTCATGTTTTGATCTCTTCATGTTGTTGAATCGTTTTACAGATTGGTCATCCGTTGTTGAACTTCGAACAGGACTTCAATGCTAGAGAAGAGTATCTGTGGTCACACGGACTCATTTCTGATAAGACTTACAAGAGCATGGCCAATATTTGCAAATCAAGAGCCTGTGAGAATCTGAATGCCATGGTGGATGCTGAAGTTAGCAAGTTTATCGGTGGCTATGATGTCACATTGGATGTTTGCCTGTCATCTATTGACTTGCAACCAATATTTCTTACATCTAAGGTATGCTAATATATATATATATATATATAATATATATATATATATATATATATAATATATTATATATAGATATATATATAGATATATAATATATATCACTTTTAGATTATCAAAAAAATTATAGTGTGACATAGTTTAATTATAGTTACTATAATTTAATTTAAAGAGTATCCAAATTTAACAATAATAATATGTGATTCAGACAGAGAATAAGAATCCAGACCCTATGTGGGCCCTCACATGAGAACCAAGTGCCTATGTGGGCCCTTGCATGAGTGCCAAGTGCATCACCTGTCTGTCCTTCTGTGAACATGTTTATATCGGGCTTGCTAGGTGTCTCAGAGCCTTCGCTCCTCAATGTAAAGTGTCATTAAACCGAAAAGCTACTTTTCTTTAGGAATAAGAGCTGAAATCAATTTCGACACTGTGTTGGCTTGTAATTTGGATATCAAAGGATATGATACAGGGCCTGGTTGTTCTTCAATTAGAGTTTAATGTACAAGGCAAAAACCTTCTATATGAGAACGCAGTTGATGCAGTGAAAGTCGGTATCAACGAGAATACCTAACTAGAAATTTCACGAATTTACAAGTGCAGTATTTGGAGAGGAACTTAATGATCTAAGTAATTCCTTTGTGCAGCAGGATGTGGACTAGCGATGAGTTGCAGTACCAATTGAAGTTTACGTGTTTATGTAAGTATTGTAGATAACAATTTGTCCAAAATTTTGACCAGAGTTTGTGTTTCAATCATTCTTACAGCCCATGATAATTCGGTTTTTCTCTTGCGTTGGTTGAATAAGTTCCCAGCCTATAAAACCAGAGATCTATACTTGATAGGTGAAAGTTATGTAGGTAAAAGCAAATTTTAACTGATGGACGCGCACAATTTTCATTTGCCACCTGACTGGACATTTCCCCAATTTACAAGTGCAGTATTTGGAGAGGAACTTAACGATCTAAGTAATTCCTTTGTGCGGTAGGATGTGGACTAGCGATGAGTTGCAGTACCAATTGAAGTTTCGGTGTTTATGTAAGTATTGTAGATAAAAATTTGTCCAAATTTTTGACCAAAGTTTGTGTTTCAATCATTCTTCTAGCCCATGATAATTTGGTTTTTTTGCTGCGTTGGTTGAATAAGTTCCTAGCCTATAAAACCAGAGATCTATACTTGATAGGTGAAAGTTATGCAGGTAAAAGCACATATTGAGCGTTGAAAAAATCCAGGAAAAAAAAATGTTACAACCTATAGTGTCATCTGACTGTTTGAAAAACTTACCTACAAAAAATCAATTTATCCATTTATGAATTCGTTTTTTTTTTCATATATTTCTGCTTCTAACTAAAGATGGCTAATGTGGCCTACTGCGCTGTAGGTCAATAAACTAAATATGGAACTTCGCATTGGATTTTTCATGTAGTTCATGTTTTGATGTCTTCAGGTCGTTAATTGTGAATGTAAACCGGCTTATGTACAATTGCTAAGTATTAATAGAGATTATTCATCCCCGTTTCTCTGTGTGGAAAAAATAATTTTATGAACCTGGTAAAATTGAACGACACTAATAAGTTTTATACCTTGTCTTCTGTCGTGCAAGTGTAGATAAAAGGAGCCACACAACTTCATTCTCCAGAACGTGGTATAGGAACTAGCGTGCTCTCCATTTTTGCCACTCCTCCGTTGCTCCCACTCCTGCAATTGCATGCTTCGGCGAGGTTTTTAGAATGAATTTATCCAGTTTTCTAAAGGTCAAAACTTCATTGGATCAGGACACTTGGAAAAATCCATAGCGGTTGTCGAAGCCATAGTAGTTGTCCACGAAGTCATGGCAGCTGTACATGCAGAGACAGTGAGATGTTTGTTCGCTAGTAAGAATACTATGATTGACATTTAATTTTTTGATTTAATGCTAGCATTACCTGCAAGATAAATTTGTAAATTCCTAAATGTGAAGCGCAAATATCATATAACCGTATGTTTTTAGCCTGCCCACCTCGGGAAGAGGCTAAATAAGACTTCTCGAGGCTAAATAAGACGATCAAATAGATTGTTGTTCAAAAAGTTTGGTTATTCGTCATAGTAGCTACTTATTCCAGATGATAAGCAGCTTAATTTAATGCCAAAAACAACATTTCGATTGCTATAGTCCTTGGCCATTGCCAGATGGCAGGGACTAATAAGGAAATGTGTTGCTTGAATAAAGGGATATGACATTATATTATTAAAGTATAAGGGCACATAAATAAATGAAAAAGGAGATTCGTTAAAATGTGAACATGAAAATAAGGTATGAAAAAAGAAATTATTTAATAAAGGTTTAAATAAAAAAGAATTAAATATAATAATTGTAACAATTTATAATGAGTATATAAACCGAGATAATCTCACAAAACCAAAAAACATGAATTGTTAAAAAATATTCATCATAATAAATTTCAAAAAATGATTTCAAAACTTTATAATGGATTAAAAACTAAATATAAGTAAGTTTGAAAATACATGAATGGTATAACTACCACTATTAGAGATGGAATTATTTTGAAAATTCTGAGATAAATTATGGGGAGAGAGAAGAAGTCCCTCAACATCACATTGCAACATAGAGGGAGGAGGCTTGACTATCCCTCCCTCTACTTGAACCTCAAAATCTATCGGTCATGAAAGTTGCAGGATGCTTTTTATTTTTTCTATCACTAGATTTGGTATGTGACTATGAGTTAATTGTGGTTGTTATGGCTATTTCCATATTAAATGAGAGAAGAAAACATCCCATTTTTGAGGAGTGGAAGAGGCAACTAGCAACCTTAATCCTTGGTGTTTTCTGTCTTGTAGTTGTTTCCATTTTGCAATGGGGATAAGGCCCAAGTTCCCCTGACCTAGCATTACCTATGCATCTTTCTTTGGAGCTCGAGTGAGCCTATGTTGGTGTGAAAATTGATTCATGTGATGTTCTCTTTAAGCGAATGATGAAAGGGAGGGTCACTTACTAATGGGGATAAGTTGGACGTAGTATGACAAGGCCTACTCTTAGTGGAAGTGCTTGAGTAACCCGGCTCAAATTGAATCTCTTTTGCACTATTACTAGCATCACATGGTCTATAAGGATACTCCTACCCTATGTCAATTTCGTCCATCTGAAATTTTTATTTGGTTTATAGTTTGATATCGTTTAGTTTTTAGATTATTTGGTTCATATTATATAGCTCATTCTCCATATCTTCTTTCCCATATAGCAAGGTGCCCATTTGATTTGAATTTTCCTTGGATTTCTTATTGTTTCTCCCTACCTATCTAGAACCCAACTCCATCTCTCAAGCCCTACATTTGCTTCATCACCTGTAACTCACCCTCATTTCTCTTTAGGAGGCTCTTGCTCATTCCACGACTCAGTATGCTCTCTTTCTCTTCTATGGCTCCACTTTGCTCCTCTCGTCCACCCTTTTCATTCTTGCTTGGTTAATATTCCTTAGAATTAGATGGGAATATGTTGATTCTCCTCTACCAAGGGGAGAAGGAAGTTATAGGGCTCATTAGAATGCAGAGAGATATTATGAATATATCGATTATGATATTCATCTTGCCATGGACCATGCATCATCTTAGGGCATGACCAATAGAAACAAGTACATGGATGGACAAATTCTCACCTCATTTTCTGACTATCTTCTATATATTAGCAATAGTCGCAATTAGAGAAAATCATTACCTTTGTACCATGGAATTATATAGGCATATAACATCCCTTATCGACAAAACTCTTGTTGAAGGAGATGACACCAAAAGGGACATTTCTCTTAAACTAGATTCCTTTCAAGTGGAACACAAATAAATGTCCTTAGAACATAGGCACATGGCCCTTCAGATGGCCATGGTTAATGCCATCCTTTCCAAAGGCAAGTCTTATGATTCACATTGCACTCTAGCACCAATAAATGTTTTCACTTTAATTTAAGTAGTATTATGGCTTTAATTTTTCTTATGGAAACTAATCTATTAGCCTTTTCAAGTTTACTTTTATCATAGCTTATGAGAAACATAGCTGCAATTTCACTTTGTTTAAATTTATGTATCTTTATAGAAACACGGAAACTTGTGATATGTCATGTTTAAGTTACAATAAGCATCATTTTTTCCCACTAGTCTGACTTCGCAAGTGGCACACCCCACTAGAAAACCTAATGATATTGATGTATTTGATGTGGTTTTATGGCTTCTAAATAAAATTTAGAACATAGAAAACAATAACAATGATATAACCAACCATTATAGTGAAAGGAACAATCTCTTCATAATAGTGAATTGGTGTGTGCGAACTATCACAAACATAGGAATCCAGGCTAAGAATGTGATAGTGGAATGTCCCCTTTTCATTAGAAGTAAATTGTCAATCAAATGCATATCAATCACCAATAAACTATTCTTTAAATTCTCATGGGCCTTAATGGAAAGGATCAAATTATGTTTTTCTTACCTCCCAATCATTATGTAAGCATCCAAAAACTTAGTAGAATGATTTTTTGTTAAGGAAAATATTTCATTTGGGGACATGGATCCTAGAGATTGGATGGTAATTAAAAGACATTTTAGTATGCAATGTTTTGTTTGGTTCCGAAGGAAATATTTTGTTTACGATTAATATTCCATGACATTTTAGGGTAGTTAATGGACATGATATTGCATGAGAAATTATGTGGTTATGCTTTAAAAAAACAATTATGAAAATTAGGTTTAAATTTATGTTATTCATACATGGCTGCCCAAGTATGCAGATAGATATCATGTCTGCAATTTATTTTTCATTTTCCTACCTATTGAGGAACCATGAAGAGGCATGGCAGTGTTGTAACCCATCGCTCACCAAGTAGAGGTTTTCAAAGAAAATCTGTTATTCACCAAGGATACCTAGTTCAATAGTCATTATCCTAGATTTCCTTGTCTTCCTAGAACCTTAGTATGCACTACTTATTATCATATTATTTATATTAATGATTGAAAAACTTGATCTGTGAAAAATACTTAACATTTTTCTATTAATTCTGTTCATAAATTCAGTAATGTGTCATTGCTATTATATCCTTTGATTATCAAAATTGTATTATGAATAATTAAGCTTACCAAGTCCATGAACAATATCATAAAACTTCACTGAACATAGAGGGGGGTTATAAGAAAATATGTGAGACAATTGTTTGGTAAATTATCTTAAAATTAGACAAAAAAAAACTTGTGCATTGTCTTGAATATTGTCTTTTAGTGATTGTTCAATTTATTGTCTTAAAAAATTGTCTCTATAGTGAAAATCTATAACGCAAGCATTATTGTCATTTTTGTCTCTCTAGAGACAATAATTCGGGTTAACGGCATATTGTGTTAATCCTGGCTTCTCTATCCAGAGACAAAAAAATATATATATTTAAAGAATACAATATCACTTTGGTCTCTTTAGAGACAATATAGAACAATGAATGCACAAAAATATCTCATGAAATAAATCATTATAAAAAATATTTATTTAAAAATAAACTGCAATATCATTTATTAATTCATGTTAGGGCATAGTGGAATCGAACGACCTACCCCTGCTTATAAGGTAGGTTCATTGAGTGAGAACCCTTTAGTAATTATGTGAGGAGCTATGGAAGTCCTTGAAATTTCATATATAGGCATTGATTTAAAAGAAATTCTTGGCATATAATGGCATAATCTTTGTAGAATCTATAATCATATAACCCTTATTTTCAACTTAATGAAAAATAAATCAATGGATTTAGGTCAATATCACACCTCCATAACATAATAATAATACACAATAATCTACAAACAATTTAATCTAATCATAAAAAGGAAAGTAATTAGAATTAGAATAAGCTATTAATATCTTGCCAAAACTTGTGAATGGTTTTCTTTAATGTGTTTTCATTATTCATATATTCCAGTAAGTGAATTTTTATATTAGTGCAGCTCCACATTTCTATTTTGATATAATATTTCAAGTCTTAAGCCACTAGCTTTAGAGTTTATTTTTCTTATTGCAAAATTCTATGGTTTGAAATTTGAACCATCCTTTTTTTTAATGTTTTTGTGGGATTTCCTGCTAGGGAGACCCTCGATCAAGAGACCTCAATAAAATTTTTGTTTCCTTTTGGGCGAATGGAGAAGAGGGTGGATATGTCTCAACAATATTCTGGATACCCCTAAGGTATCTATGTATTAATACCGACGTAACTAATATGGGGAATCCCAATACCCTCTCCCAATTGAGCTGAAAAGACACATAACAGGAGGAGCCTAACATGTCAAAACCTAACCAGTACTAACAATTCATGGATTTACACTATTATGCATGCCCTATGCTAAGGTGCCAACGAAAACCAAGTTCATCTTGTTTGCAAAGTTGTTTGTTCGCTTGGAGACAAGGGAAGTGAGATATCTAATTGAATTTTTTATTTTGTAAGAGAAATCATATAATTTCTTGGGAAGCATTTTACATATCTACAAATGAAATTTCCTACTGCAACCCTCACTTGTTTCTTCACATTTTAATCTATGAAAACTAAGGAATTTAGATGCAAAACTATGCTCAAATTCCAAATGAATGAAGATGTAATGAATGCGCATGCCAAGCCCAAACAATATTGCAACTGAAACACCTACATGCTTTAACATTATGCGTGATTGAACAATAATGTGAAGCCTTTAATTTTGTGGGGATATATAAATATTTTCTTTTTATTAGAAAGAATTACTTGCGTCAAAAGAATCTCAATGGTTGATGTTGATGAAGATTTTAATAGAATTTTTTGCTTTGAAAGAGTTCCATCCTTTAATTTTTGAAGAATAGAAAAATGTGGAAAAAAAAGGAAACTCCACCAATAATTTATGCTAGGCACTCTTGTATGCACTATATTGAATGAAATAAATTGTCAATAGTTTATGCAGAGCATAAAAGCATAATTGTACACGGGGTCTCTGTATTACCGTTTGATGTAAAAGAAATGTAAGAATTTTGTTGAGTAACATTGAATCTAGCAACGGTTCTAAACCTCTCCTAATTCAAATAGCTCCTAATTTTTTTTACAAAGCATACACACCTAATCCAGATTATGATTGAGTGCTTCAATTATCCTTTCTGCAATAAGTATATCAAAATATAAAACAAAAAAGAGTAGCACAAATCCTTAACATTGTAAAATTTTCGAGGCTCACCACCATCATGCCAACCAATATCAACAAAAAGGGAGAAAATCGAAAGGCATTTTGATCTATTTGACATCGCTGCATCCTTCCCATTTACAAGTATACCTCGAAAGAGATCCTTGTCACAATCATACTTGAAGAATGGATGCATGGGACAAGATAATGGACAATTAGAATAAATTATTTCAACAATAGGAATACACAATGAACCTTTGGTGAATCTTACGCAAGAATTGTATCTCGCTCCTTCCAGCTAGATAAAAAAATCTAGTTAGCGATTTTATGATCTCTAAATGGATAGAGAATTGTTGAAGAATTTCATCTATAGTTTTCAAATGTTCATTACATGAAATTTTTATATTACGATAATGAGCCAGACAAGTTACAATCGGCTGGAATGAAGATGAAACACCTATGCTTTGGCTGAAATGAAAATGATTTATTTGCAGTGAACAAGAAACCTTGAGATCTCTTTGATCTCGAAATTGAATGGGAAAGCACTCACATTATCAATACATTTCTCATCATAGGAGGATAATGCCTTCATAGTCCCTTATTCATCATATTTTCAACGGTAGAGACTTCCTTTTAAATTTGTAATCACATGTTCAAAGGTTCTCAACCAGAAGCATAATAAATACAAAGAAATTGTGAAATTAAATAGACTATAATGCACTATATTACTTTAGGCGTATATACTTCTTACAACCAAAAGGAAATGCAACAACGATAAAAAGTGTCAAACATAAATTATTCTTCACCAACTATATCTCCTTCGAGAACGCATGAGATTCTGGTTCTATTTCTTGATTATTTTGTGAGATAGTTTATAGTTGAACATTCTAGTTTCAATTAATCATTCGATTTTTTTACTGACTACTCAATTTTTACTTTTAGTTTAGCATGTGAATTGGAATTATGTACTTATTCGATACTCATGGGTGAGAAGCATGACATAAATTCAACATCCAATGGACCAAGTAATTAGACAAGTAAATCGGCAGGTAAACTAATGAAAGAAACTTTTGATAATTGTATTTGAACTATCTGGAATTGAATTTTGATTATGCTTTTAAAATTTGCATACCTGGATTTACTCTAGTTGTTGTTCTTCACTGTAATGGCAAACTCTGATTTCGTGTATAGGAATTTGTATAGACGATTTCTTGTTGTGTGTTTGGTTATTCTCTTGGAGTCGCCTGTAGATGGGCGTTGTTACTCCTTCGAGTTTAACGAACTCTGCATTCTCATATCTCCCTTTTTTGATTTAGATTCTGTGACCATACATTTATAATATTCACACAGTAATTCAATACAAAAATACTTCAGAAATGAATAGGACGCTATAAGGATATGTGTGCACAGAAAATTGTATTTTTTTCTATATTTTTCTCTGAGTCTGAACCCCTGTATTGTGCTTTGTTTCACTATTTAATAGCACTGTTACAAACCGCTCTAATTGTTGTTAGTTTGTTCAATTTGTTTAATTAGTTACATCAGTTATTTTCCATACGGAACTTTGTATCGTTGTCTAATACATTTTCTTTTCATGCCTTCTTACAACAGAAACTTGACTGTTTAAAAACAATGACTTTAATCTAATTATTACTACTCCTAATTACAACTTATTATAGTAATCTTTAAGTAATTTCATAAAAGAAAAGAAGAAAAAAAAACAAGTATGTTTCCCACTCAATGAATTAATCTCTGTCCTCTTCAGAAACCATATTCCCTCAATTTTGTCTTTGCCCTATTAGCTAGATGCCACTGCATCGGGCTCTTGGGGTAAAATAAATTCATGGCTCCATTCCATGAGCTCCTCCACCGAATAGCCAACCTTTTGTATATGTGTCACGTCGAGCCATGAGCTGTCCTCCATTGGATAGTCTCTCCACTTGACGAGATATCGCAGATATTCCTTCCTACATGTCTTCTTGGCTACCTGTGTATTGAGAGTTCCTTGAATCTCATGGGATTGAGCCAAAGGCATATGCATCATCCAAGAACTGTCTCCAACTTGGGTGTCCCATTCTGGCCATACCACACTGTCTTCCTCTACTTGGGCAGTATATGGAAACAGATCCGCCACATTGAAAATAGGTGATATGCCTATATCAGGTGGCAATTGAATTTCATAAGCGTTAACTGAGAATTTACAGAAGATGTTGCAGGGACCAATTTTTTTAAATTTTAATTTATTATATGTATCCTTAGGAAATCATTCCTTGTGAAAGTGCGCGAGGACCTCATCTCCGACATTAAATTGTACTTCCCTTTGCCTTGAATCTGCTTGCTGCTTGTATTTTTGTACGTTGTCCTACAATTTTAATTTTAGTTGTTCATGTAGTTCGCTCATTGCTTCAACAAAATATTCTCCATCTGCGCTTCTCCGTTCTAATTTTCCCAAAACCCGCAATTCATGTATTCCTCGAGGATGCATGCTGTTAAAAATTTGGAACGGGCTATGTCTGGTGCTACAATTAGGCAAATCGTTATAAGCGAATTCCACCTGAGCGAGAGCACGATCCCATAATCGTGAATTTTCTCCAGTCAAACTCTGTAATAAATTTCCCAAACACTTTTTCACCACTTTCGTTTTCCCATCAGTCTACGGATGATACGCAGAGCTGAAATTCAGTTGTGTGCCCAACTTTTTCCACAGGGTGCGCCAAAAGTGTCCTGTGAACTTTACACCCCTATCAGAAATGATAGAATTGGGTAGGCCATGTAATCTAACAACTTCCGTGAAAAACAGGTGAGCTACATATGTGGCATCACTAGGTTTTTGGAAAGGAATAAAATGAGCCATTTTAGAAAATCTATCTACCACCACCATCACTAAATCATACCCCCGCTGCATTCTAGGCAGTCCCAAGACAAGGTCAATGATGACTGAGTCCCATAGCCTGCTAGAAACAGGTAGTGGCATGTAAAGTCCGGTATTCTGACTATGTCCTTTTGCAAGTTGGGAGACTTTACACCTATTCACATATCGTTGGATATCCCTGCGCATTCTGGGCCAATAATAAAAGTGTGCGAGCTGCTCCGAAGCTTTGTCTATGCCAAAATGACTAGCTAGACCACCACTATGTTTCTCTTGTACAATATTTTCTCTCATTGAACAGTCCGGGATACATAACTGTCCACCTTTGAACAATAGTCCTTCCTACAAATTGTAGTCCAACCATGGACTTGTCTTTCTCAACACGGGACTTTGGCAAGCCTCAAAGGCTTCTTTGAAGTCTGTGTCACTCTGGTACAAATCCTTTAGATGTTCGAATCCAATCACCTGTATTCTACTTTCCTATAAGAGGAAAGTTCTTCTGCTCAAGGCATCTGCCACTTTATTGGCTTGCCCACTAATGTGCTTTAGCATGAAGGTGAAACTCTGCAAGTATTCTACCCATTTGGCATGCTTATGGTTTAACTTGTGTTGTTGCATTACATATTGTAATGCTGAATTATCAGAAAATAATACAAACTTGTTGCCCAGCAGGTAGTGTCTCCAATGCTTTAAAGCTTGGACCACGGCATAAAATTCTTTGTCATACGAGGAGTATTTTTGCTGCTTTCATTTAATTTCTTACTAAAAAATGCCACTGGTCTATCTTCTTGACTGAGCACGGCGCCAATAGCTGTCCCACTTGCGTCACATCGAACCTGAAAAAGTTTGTTGAAGTCAGGTAGTCTCAAGATTGGTCTCTTCGTAATATTTGGCTTCAAAAGATGAAAGCTTTCCTCTGCTGCACCGGTCCAATGAAAAGGCTGACTGGCCTTCTTGATGGTGTCTAGCATTGGTGCACAGATTTTACTGAAATTTCTAATAAAATTCTGATAAAAACTTACCAATCCATGAAAGCTACGTACCTCAAACAAGCTCTTGGGTGATTCCCAGTTGATGATTGGTGCGATCTTTTCTGGATCCATCTTCAATTCATTTTCTGCGACTACAAACCCCAAATAAACTAGTTCCTTTTGTAGGAAAGTAAATTTTTTTCAGTTTATCAGCAGTTTGTTCTGTTGTAACTTCTTTAGCACTCTGCGAACATGCTGAAGGTGTTCTCCCTTCTTTTTGCTGAAAATTAAAATATCATCAAGATAAACTATCAAAAACTTGCCAATAAATTCTTTTAACATTTGATTCACTAACCTCTTAAAAGTACTAGGAGCATTGCTCAAACCAAACGGCATGACTAGCCATTCGTACAACCCTTCATTAGGTTTGAAGGCTGTTTTCCATTCATCTTCCTCTCTAATCTTGATCTGATGATATCCACTCTTCAGATCAAGGTTTGTAAAGTAGGCCACTCCGCTGAGACAATTGATCATGTCATCCATTCTGGGTAGGGGAAATATATACCAAATAGTGATTTTATTAATGGCTCGTGAATCTGTACAAATCCTCCCTTCTCCTCCCTTCTTAGGTGCAAGTATTGTTGGTACTGCACAAGGGATCAAACTTTTTCTGATCAGTACCTTATCTAGCAACTCTTGCACCTGTTTACGAATCTCTTCATTATCTTTCGGGCTCATTCTATATGTTGCCTTGTTCGGTAGACTTGCTCCAGGTATGAAATCAATATGATGGCTAATGCTCCTTCTGGGAGGCAACTTATCTGGTAAATCGTCAACCACAATGTCCTTAAATTCTTCCAATAGCTCTTGAAAATCTGTAGGAGAGCCTGACTTTTTTGTGTTGAGTGACACTACTTTTGTCCTCCTCATAACTGCATACTTCACCTCGATTTCTTCAATCTGCTTAACAAACTATTTTCCTCCTGTTAACAATGCTTTTGTTCCACTTGATTCTGCTGTATCCTCTTCCTTGATGGGTAGAAGTGTATGTTTGACTCCATCTTTCACAAATTTGTAACAATTCGTCTTCTCATCATGTGTCACCTTCCGATCATACTGCCACGGTCTCCCTAACAGTATATGGCATACATGCATTGGCATAATATTGCAGACAACTTTGTCTTGGTATTTGCCAATGTGAAATTCAACCTCACATTGTTCATCAACTAATAATTGGTGGCCTTTCTATAGCCATGACACCTTGTAAGGTGTGGGATGTTTGAGCCGCTTTAATCCCAGCTTTTCCACCATCTCAGTGGCAACTAAGTTATCTGTAATCCCATTGTCTATGATTAATTTACAACACTTCGCATGTGATTTACAAACTGTTTGGAATAGTGCCTTCCACTGGGTCTGCTTAGTCATCTCCTCTGTTGGCTTCAACAACACTTTGTTTAAAACTAATGCCTCTCCTGTTTCTACCACATTTCTACTTCTCGGGGTTGTGCTTCAACTTCCTTAGGCTACGCAACAAATGCTCTCATCTGGCCAGCATGCTTGGCTTCCGGGCATTCGAAGGATCTGTGCCCCCACTTATTGCACCTCTAGCACTAGACATTAGTCCCTCTTCCGTGACCATTTCCTCTTCCCCGGTGATATTGCCGACCTCTTCTACTGCCATCTCCCTTCTCTGTTGTCCTTGAAGCTCTGGAGTTGTTGCCTTCCTCGCTATTGGTAGCAGTTCTTCCTCTGCCGTAGGACTGTCCTCTTCCTCTGCCATTTTCTCATCCTCTCCTACTGTTATGTTTCTTGTTAATTTTTTTTTCAGCCTTTACAACACTCTGAAAGGCTTCTTCTATATTTTGTGGGGAGAGAACTGAGTATTTCCATCCTCAAGCCATTCACATTGTTGACACCTAATCCGAAACGGATGGGTGAACTGGACAGTCATCAAGAAGATGAATTGATCCGTCACTTTTGTATATAAATATGTATTAGCTAAATGAATAATATATCATTTTTCTCTCGCTCATTCATTCCGGAGTTACCCTGGCCTGACATGGTATCAGAGCACAGGTCCCAGAAATAGTTGTAACTCCTACTGTCCTGAGAGCTGCTCAATCCTGAGCACTACTCTGACATCTCTGACATTGAAATAGCTGAAGACTACCGCTGCCTGCATTGTAACGCCTCGAATTGAAGGCTGAAGACTGAAGACTGTGTACCTGGAAATCTGAAGACTGCGAACTCCTGTAACGCTGCTGTTCTTCTTACAATCTCCCAATCCAAGAGGTAATGCATTGTTTTTCATGGTTAAAATCAAAGAAGCTCCCGTTTGCACTGTTTTTCATTCAAGAGGCTCCTGTCTGCACCTTTTTTTCACTGTTAATATCTGCATGAGAGGCTCCCCTAAATATATTTACCTTTGAATTTTCGTTTGAGGAAAGTGTTGGTAAATCATGCAGAATGCTCTCTTATCCGCCTCGTATGTACCAGAAAATTTTGAGCTTTTCACCTTCCGAAATGCAGTGTTAATCTCTGCGAGTATCCAGATTACCAATATTTTGAAAAAAAAAAATTGGTACATTCTTCCCTAGTTTCCCAAGGCTTTAACAATCTATGTGAATGGAAAATAATCTATGTCGATGGCCTGACATGGTATGACAGGAACGAAGGCCGTTCTACTGAATTCCAGGGATTTGTTGGTGCACAAGGGTTTGGATTATGTGGCTACTTGGAATGCTGCGATGCTTTCGTCGACGGATGTGCAAGAGGTCTTTGCTGCCCAAGTGGAGAAGCGAAAGCCCATGTTTTCCAAGCTTTGAGATCTGTTAAGGTCCTAAAACAATAAATTCCTTACTCCTATCTTCATTTTTCAATTGTCAATCGACCATTCATGGTAGTGCTATGGCGATAACGACAGGCGGACGGCTTGGTAGCGGGCCATGCATTGCAAAATGTTGCTTTTGATGCTGCTCTATGTAATATTATGCCTTTTCTTACAGTCGGTTAAGCATATTATAGCATAATTTTGAAGTGTTTTGAAGTGTAGCCTGATATATTATAACAGTGTTTTGAAGTGTAGCCTGATAAATTATAACAGAATTTTGAAGTGTAGACTGATATATTATAACAGAATTTTGAAGTGTAGCCTAATATATATTATAACAGAATTTTTGAAGCGTAGCCTGATATATATTATATATGGTGATTTAAAGCAGAGACAAATATGGTGATAACAGAATTTTGATACCATAAAGCAGATTTTTTGATATCAAAATCATTTTTTAAAAGCAACGGAAGTTTTTTAAGAGTAATCTTTTTTTTCCATCAGAAGTATATATCAGCAAAAGTTGTTTTATATCAGCAGAAGTAACCTTTTACAGAATGCATTCAATCATCTCTATGATAGGAATAGTTCTCACTGGCAAGG
>APFE031515201.1:247700-275872 GCA_000404065.3 Pinus taeda
GAAGAGAAAAGCTTGAAAGATTCAGAACGATGCTTGG
Organism: Pinus taeda; assembly: GCA_000404065.3. Taxonomy (NCBI): domain Eukaryota; kingdom Viridiplantae; phylum Streptophyta; class Pinopsida; order Pinales; family Pinaceae; genus Pinus; species Pinus taeda. The sequence continues at coordinate 247,738 of APFE031515201.1, forward strand.
ACTCACCAACATCCCTTTAGATTAAGGGGGGAATGTTGACATCTAATCCGAAACGGATGGGTGAACTGGACAGTCATCAAGAAGATGAACTGATCCGTCACTTTTGTATATAAATATGTATTAGCTAAATGAATAATATATCAGTTTTCTCTCGCTCATTCATTCTGGAGTTACCCTGGCCTGACACACATATCTCGCTGTCTTCTCCGGAGTATCATCAGTATAACCAGCCTACAAATTTACACGATAAAAATCCTCTCTGTATTCCTTTACAGTCATACCTTTCTGCCTTAGATTCTTCACTCGTCAATAAAGTTTGACCTAATAGTCTTTAGGCAAAAATCTGCCCTTCAGTTTTGCCACCAGTCTTGGCCACTTCTTTATCGGTAGCTTGTTCATCCTCTTTTTGTCCACTTGGACACTATCCCACCACAAAGAAGCATGTACTTTTAACTTGGTTACAACAAATCTAACTCTTTTGTCCTGACTAATCTCTTTGTTTTCAAAATACTTATCTAACTCACTCACCTAATCCAGCAGAATATCTGCGGATAGACTGCCATCATAGTTAGAGATCTCAGGTTTGGGTTTGTTGCTGGCTAATAGTATTGATCTCAACAGTTTTATCTCAGGGGCTTCTTCCTCTGATCCTTCCTTACCAGTTGTTGTTTCTTCCTCACTATCATCCCCATGTTCTGGGTCTCTTCTCCTTCTTGCCTCCATTGCTTCTAAGCGAGCAGTAAGGACTCTCAACTCTTCTCTCAAACCCTCATCTGCCCCTCTACACACACCTCTTCCACGTCCCCATCTTTGAACTTCGATTTTTTTTTTAAATTTTTAGCTCTGATACCACTTGATGGGGCGAGCCCATGTGGTCCTGTCGTCACTTCTCCCCACTTGGTGGTGTATCATCAATTTATATTTATATTCACCGTATTTCAGATATACACAACTTGATTTTAAATCTCGGCTTAATTAAGAGGTTGTACGGTATGGTACATTGGTTGTATGTGGAGGCGGACACCTATCCCTTCTTGGAATCCTAAACCCCGCCTTGGTATAGGGTTTTTGCCACCTTTGCATTCATTTCGTTTTGTGCTTTCTCCGGTGCTTCTGTCTGCGAGCTCTCGGCGACCCTGGCGATTTCACTGTGATTTTCTTCTATGATGTTTTTGTGTTTGTTCGAAGCTTGTCTACCTGGTTCTCTGAGATATGAGTTGGTAGTCTGTAAGTTTTGATGTGGGTTATTTTAATTGGTCCGGGGTTTTTTTGCTCCGAGTCTTTTGAGCTGCATGCTCTCGATGGTCTTCACGGCTCCATTTGTTCGAAATTTGTGTTGGAAGTGTCTTGTTCGTCTGTTGACCCATTGAAACCTGGTAAGGTTTGTTTCTCTTCTTATGTCTAGACTGTTCCTGTGTTTTTTTGTTGTCTATTTTAACGGGTCTCTGCCTTTGTGCGTCCTTTGCTCGATTCGTCACCTGGGTTTTCACTATTGTTACCTCTATGTGTTGGTTGATGTGTATGTTGTTTTCGGTCTCATTCTTCAGCACTCATTCGGATCATGCATGGTCTCGACAAACTAATGGTGGCGTTCTCTGTCGATTCCTCCGCCAACTTGACTGGTAAGCTCTCCTTCTTTGCTATATCATTATACTTTTTCCTCTTTCTAGTTCTAACGTCTTCGGCTCCTTGTGAGAAGGAAGACAATCCGTGGTTGCGGTGGTCATGGCTTCTCTGTTAGGTAAGCAGAACCATGTGTAGTATTTGATTATTCAAAATAAAATTGTTTTAATCCATGTATTTTGCTTCCACTGTAATTTGACTCTCGTTCGTTGGTTTCCCTTGCAAGTGGAGCGACCGAGGATTTTGGTGCTTGGACATTCGACTATTCCAAGGGAATTTTGGGTAGCATCGTTCTGTTTACTTTGTTTTGTTTGCCCTGAGTCTTTCAGCATGTGTTTTCGTATGGTTGTTGGCCTCGAGACACTGTTTATGTTTAGTTCTATTGTTGTATAGCGTCTTTGTGGAGTCGTAGGAGTGGTTTTTGGGATTTATGGGGCTTTGGTTTATGTTGGTGATGACTACAGTTCCCAAGTCCGTGAACTGGTTCGTTCTCAATTTTTTATGCACAAAATGTAAATGGACAATAACTTTTGATAACTGTATTTGAACTATCTCGAATTGAATTTTGGTTATGCTTTTAAAATTCGCATACCTGGATTTACTGTAGTTGTTCTTCTTCACTGTAATGGAAAACTCTGATTTCGTGTATAGGAATTTGTATAGACGAATTTTTCTTGTGTCTTTGGTTATTCTGTTGGAGTCACCTATAGATGGGCGCTATTACTCCTCCGAGTTTAACGAACTCTGCATTCGAATATCTCCATTTTTTTATTTAAATTCCATGACCATGCATTTATAATATTCACACAGTAATTCAATACAAAAATACTTCAGAAATGAATAAGATGTTGTAATGATATGTGCACATAGAATTTTTTTTTTTTTTCTATATTTCTCTCTGAGTGTGAGCCCCTGTATTGTGCTTTGTTTCACTATTTAATAGCATTGTTACAAACCGCTCTAACTGTTGTTAGTTTGTTCACTTTGTTCAATTAGTTATAGCAGTTATTTTCCACACTGAACTTTGTTGGTTGTCTAGTACATTTTCTTTTCATGGCTTTTTACAACAGTTAACTGTTTAAAAACAATGACTTTAATCTAATTATTACTACTCCTAATTACAACTTATTACAGTAATCTTTAAGTAACTTGATAAGAGAAAAGAAGAAAAAAAAGCAAGTATGTTTCCCACTCAATGAATTAATGTATCTGTCCTCTTCAGAAACCATATACCCTCACTTTTGGCTTTGCCGTGTTAGCTATATGCTCTTGCATCATGAAATCTTCTATGGATACAACAATCTCTGCTAGATGCTCCTACATCATGAACTCTTCTATGGATACAACAATCGCTTCAAATTTCTTTGGCAAACTTCGAAGGACTTTCTCAATCACCTTCTTGTTTGAGAGGTCTTCTCCATATTCTCACAATTGATTAACAACACTCATGACTTGAGTCATCAAAGCATCCATAGTTTCACTCTCTTTCATTTTCAGATTCTCAAAATCTCTTCCCAAATTTTGCACTTTGACATTCTTTACTTTCACCACATCATGATAACATGATTCAAGGATGTCCCATGCCTCCTTCCAAGATTATGGATTTGATACATTTCAATGTATCATGTCATCTAAGCCTCTTTGAATAATGCAAGAGATTTATTGTCTTTCTTTCTACTTTCTTTCAACAATGTTTGTTCAACATTTGTAAGAGTCATTAGCAGGCTTGGGATATCTATCAATAACAAATAAACCAGGAATCATAACTTTTCTCAGTTAAAATAGGAATTGAATGGGTAATGTTGGTATTTGAAGCCATTTTAATTTGGTTTACCAATTACTTTAATCTTTCAAAAAAAAACTCTTCTTGACTCAATCTACAATGGGAAAAAAAACTTTAACTCATTAACGACTTAATGTTAATAAGCTAAATGGAGCCACACACAGTGACACAAAGATACTCGGATTGAAAAATAAATATATCCAATGCCAAAGCAAGTAAAACTTTAATATAAATTTCTTCCTTCTACTGTGTAGATGGAATTGCTGGAAATAAAAAGTGTCCCCATCTACTCAATTGAAACTTCTCAGAATTTAAAAAACATTCACATAAGGCCTTTAAACGTGGAATTTGAAAAATAATTCTACTGCCAATCAAAAACTCAACCATGGTAGTTTTAACTGATGGCAGATTTATCTCTTCTTTTGGCTCCTTACAGTTCCCCATCCAGACACTGCACACTGGCTTCACAAATCTTCAGCAGAATATTGGAGCTATATTCGACCACCCTCAGCAATGGATCCTCAGAAAATAGATTATGCTTGATTCCAGCCCTGCACAACAATTACGGATTTAGTGCAGTATTAAACAACTCCAACAATTTCAGTCACAAGCGCTCATCAGTTACCAGCGCTCTGTTGCAGTTATGTTCAACTTCACACGACAACAAATTTAAGGTACACAACCACGGTCAAACTGGCTATACTAGATGAAAGAAATAGAAATACAGAAATTCAGATAACAGCAGCTACAGCTGCTTGATTACAGAACCAAAGAAACTACACAACAAAATAAACCGAGAGTGCATTGTCTTACTCAGCTCAGCATATGTATAAATTAATGTCAGTTACAACAATTAAAATAATCATTTCCAAGGCGGTGCTGCCCTTTCGTTACCAAGGGGTGGCAAGAAGAGCCAAAGAGGTGGCGATCCTCCAATAATTATTTTTACAGTAAATAGTGTTTATGAGATGAACAACATATTACAAACAAAGAGAATATTATTAAGAAAATATCTCAACAGAAAACTCCAACAACCAATAACCCAATCTTACCCCTATACTAATTTAACTATTATTCCAAGTCTGATCTCATTTTCTGAATTTGAATAGCCCTGTGAATGAATCTCTGTATGAACCTCAGCGTTTCCATAGAATGTATATCCTTTTACTAAGCTGATTTTGGAATATATATCCTTTTACTAGGATGATTTTATAAGGTTATTTTAGAAGTTCTGTAATTTAAATTACCATGCTCGTAGATGAAACCATACAAGCGGGAGCAACGACAACCATCGTTCAACTATAGAACGAGGGGGTCTTTAGCAACATTTCCTTGGGACGTGACAAGGTAGTAAAAGAGTTTCTTTCTGTGTGTTTTGTCCACGGTAATGTAACTTCAAAAATCTAAGAACATGAAAATCAAAATAAAGGTTAGATTTAACAAATTACAAAATAAAACCTTAAACATTCCCTTTGTTGCAATTTTTTGTCATTATTTGAATAAATGATATGGATACTTCTCTAGCACCTGAAAATCCTGAATTATTTATTTATATAGTTTCCGATCAACAATGGTATATTATTGGGGTTTTCGGAGTATCATTTTCCACTATTTTATGTACAGTGGCTCTCCAAATCCAACCAAAGAAAAATTATATGAAAAAGTAAAATTCCTGAAATCTAAAGATATTTTGAGCATTTCAAAATTGAAAATATCGATGATATTTTGCAATACTAGAACAAAATTTTGTTAATATGTTTCCAGTTACTGAGAAAAGGCCCTATAAAACGTTTAGCACAAACTGATTGGATTTGATTTCACAGGCCAGTGCCTCACATGAAAATTTTTTTAACGTCTCTTGAATTCTCCGAACTTCCCCACTCTCTGAGAGGGAGAGGATTGTTGAGGACACGTTGACTCTAGATGGGGACTTATTTTGAAAAGCCTATATATTCCAACAGAGTCCTCATCACAACTTTTATTGTTTGATAAATAATAGTAAGATGACAGAACGAATTATAGAGGAACGGTACCTAGAAATCCCCATTCTCTTTTAGTAAATTATCCACTCACAATTCTAAATCCATAGTTCTCGGATAAAAACAAATGGGCGTAGGGAAGCTCATCCAAAATGTTGCTACACCTTTGCCTGGTCCCGAAATCAATGCTATAACATAACTCGCAGTCCAATCTAAAGGAAAAAAATCTAGATTTGGCTATCTTGAATTGTTTCAACTGTTAGCTTCTGACAAATAATCGTATTTGCTGAAGACACCGTTGGAATCTGCAAGCTTTTCCAAACAAGTGCCCATTGACATTTGATGTGTTAACAACAATCATTCCAATCTCTGAGAGTGGGGAACTTTAGAGAATCTAAAGTCAATGCTCTAGCATACCTCCAACGCAAATATACCTCCAACACAAATCTAGATGAAGTAATCTAGATTTGGCTATTTTGAGTTGTTTTTATAGATTGTTTTTAAAACTGATGATCCTATTTGATATCCTATTGGTGAACTACGTCCCACTAAACTATAAATTCCTTGAATGGTTGGTGAAATTTTTTGAACTACGAGGATTGCTGTTAAATTTGTAGTGTAATTTCAGTTAAAAAATAAGAGCACAAAGGGTCATTTGATAAGCACTACTCATCCTAGCATGCTGACAATTTTCCCCACATCAATATTTGTATCTTATCTGTTTTTTTCATAAACGTCTATAACACGACTTATTTAAGACAGTTGCAAGAACGTGGCACCCTGAATTTATTTCCACAAATACTTTTCAAATACTGCTAACGCAGTGAAGCTTGATCATTCTCGCTAAGCCTCGGTAATAATCATCTATTTTAACCACATAATTTCCATGAAGTATAAAGAAAATGAATTCTTCAAAAACATCATAGAGAGAGCAAACCTGCATGAAACAATATCACACTCTGGTAAGTCATTTCATTTTACACATGTAAAAAATACCCCTTCAAATGTATATATACCATATATGGTCAAACTCTTATCAAAAATGTATATAATGTAGTTTGAACGAACTAGATATTCACTCCTTCCAAAAAATATATGAAACGTGGTTTGAATGATTTAGATCCCAATTTTCCATTACATTTTGCCAACATTTTGGGTTTATTTTTAAGTGAGTTAATCAAAATAACTATATTTTAAAAGACAAATTTCATTCATTAATTCAATAATAATGAGCTTCATGGAATATAAAACATAATACAACTAATAGACACAATTTTTTTTTAAAAACATGGAATTTCCAAATTTTGTTTAGGTAGCCTAAATTATCACACAATATATGCCAAAATTTACAGTTTTAAAAGTGTTATATAATGTTTGCAATGCAATCTAAAGTGTTATATAATGTTTGCAATGCAATCTTAATTATATCACGTGATAAATAATAGAAAATAAATCAAGTTAATGTTATAGAGAGATGCACGACCCTCTACGTACTAGATACCATTACAAACTTGCTACTTTGGATGCCATCAAAACACTAAGTTACTTTTATGGTCCACAATCCATACAACAACTCTTATGATAAGAAAAAATGCAATAGTCACACAATCACATCTCCAATGTAAATGGATGTAGAAATTCCCATGCATTAAAATTTATCTCTTACTAAAAGCACAACAATTAGGCTTGATTCTATGCCAGGCTTTGTGAAGTCCACGATATTCCATTGAATTTTTCAAAACTGCTACTTCTCCTGCGACTTCATCAAATTTCCAGAAGATTCAAGCTCTGAAACATTGCACTGATGTGGTATGTATATAGTTATTTTCATACTACATGATAAGTTATGTAAGGAAATGTAAGCATTATTGTAAAGTCATTTCTAATGTTTATGAGAAATTAATAGTCCATGTGACCATGTAGCCTATCGATCCGTGTAGGCTATAGTCATTGACAAAGTGGAAAAGAACCCAAAATACCTAATGTATAAGCAAGATTTGGGGTAACCTCGCAAAGAAACCTAAAGTTGGGGTTCTGAGTGCACCCTACTGAATTAAGGGGAAAAAACCCCTCAAGGAAATTTATAAATACAATAGGATTGAATTCGTTTGAGGCATTATTCATTGGATCATTTATCTATGTTTTTTATTTTAGCCTGAGGTTCTTAGGGATTTAAGACCATTTTCCCTACTAATTTTTGTGGCGAAATATCCGACCCTATTTAGTCCTTTTTTCTTTTTCTACTACTTTTTTGTAGCACATGTTTGTTGAAAGGAATACTTGTTCAAGATAAGTGAACTCTATTGAGGTATAACATGTAGAAAATGCACCCTCGTCAAGTTTAACAAATCCCTCTTTAGAAAAAATCTAAAGCAAGGAAAAGTTGGATCTTTCCGTAGGCGAAATGGGTCTATGAAAGGCAAGAAATGATGGAGATAATATGTAAAAACAATGCAAATTCTAGCAAGAAAGAAGATTATATGATTTGGACAATAGTAAGCCTAGGAAGTATATTGGCTTTAATGTTCGGAGGGTCATTCAAAACTAATCTTGGGAAATTTTTGTGTAGCTCTCGATACATGACGGTAGTGTAGTTACTTTAATTCGGTGTTAGAGAATTGTTATTTATTAAATCCACATCCTTCATAGATCTCAGACCCTCGGTAAAAGGAGAGCCAAAGTTTATATAGCCTCAGGGAGTGTCTTTTATGTAGTCTAAATCCTTCATGTAGCTAGGAACTTAAATAGCAGAAGGGCTAAAGTAATTATAGTATTGTGAGGAGTATCTTTCTATAGCCTAAAATCCTTTATGTACTAGTACGAGGGACCAAGTGTGAACTTTTTCTGAAATTAGAGGAAGGTCGGGGTTGTTGGACACCTAATCCTCTATGGGTTGGTGTGGAATGTGAACAACCACCGGAGTCCAAGAGACCACTTGGAATATGAATCCAAGGGTCAAACCATGTACTATAAATATATATCATGTACTATCAATCTTGTTTGTGCTAGTAGTTTTATGGCATCTTTATGCTATTGTCAATTTTTCTCTATTGTAGTTCTTTAATGTCAAAACTTGATCATTCTCATTGTGCGCCTATCATAACGCTTCACTAAAATTTGTTTTCTGACAAATTCATCATACTATGTCCTCTGCGTTGGAGTAATAACTGTACTGCATTTAATGCGTTGAAGATGCTCAACTTTGGGTGTTTTATCTGCCTTGGTAACCTAATGCTCCTCGCCACTTTAAGCTCTGCCAACCCCTATTTTTAACCTCTTTCTACTACTATAATTCCCTGTGATATTATTTGTTCCTATCCTTTCTATTTTCTATGTTTGGAAAAAGCTTTCTCTGATCTTTGCATACGATCCAATTGATGTTGCTCTTTGTTGAAAAATATTTTTGAACAAGTCATCTTGTTCATTGTCTTGGTTCGATTACATAGAGTTTTAAGTCGTGTGTATGTAGGGTTAAATGATGCGTGTTATATGCCATTGGCCTTGAAATAGTGTTATATATGCATAGTTTCTCTGATCGCTAAAAGACTGAATGAGTGAGTTGAAATGCTCCACAATGCCTTTCCCTTGGTACCTTTGAAACTTGTTATAATACTCAGAATTTTGGAGGAGAAACCCACAACTACTTTGGTAACCATAAGCTATGGTATATCATCATCTTATTCTTTATAAATATATGGTCAATCGGTATTTGTGAACTTGAAATTGGTGCAGAGGACCCTTAAAAGCTCCTTGGTGCACAGGCGTGCGGTAGGTTCCCTTGAGACAAAGCACTAAGACATGGGATGATAGCTAGATCCTGTCTCTAATATGAATAATGTAAAGAATATGTGAGGCTATATTTGCATCCCTTCTTGACTTGGTACTTTGGCCCCACAAACATCATTGTCGAACCTGACCAAAAGAAATCTCGTCGTGCCATTTCTACATATCAAAAGAGATAAATTGTGTTGGGTGAGAATTTTCATAGTTCATAAATTTGGAGACCACTCTTTCTGTGAAATTATTTCGATGTCCTTAAAAGGAGTGCTTGGAGATGCTCGTTCATTGGGGTTAAAAGACTACTGAAATCGTCAAAATAAGTATTTCTCAGGGCCATGGATTATATGACATAACACAACTTTGGAATAGAAGCCTTCTCATCCTATGACTTTAGGAGGTCGTAACTGCTCTTGAAGAGGCTGAGTCTTTGAAGAACATTGACCACATGTTTTGATGATGTGCATGGTGTTTTGAGAGCATTGAATTAGAAGAATAGAACTCAAAGAAATTTCCACCAAGTAATGGTCAAGGTAGGTCGACTATTAGTTCGGTTGCTACCAATCACCTTAACACCCAACGAAACTTACTACCAAATGAAAATATATATTATCTTCCTTAAGCTAAGGTGAAAGCAAATGTAGAAAATTGGTCACCATTTTTGAAAATAGAAGTAGGAGCATAACTTGTTTTGGTGACATAGAGCTTGGTTTTTAGAGTTTCCCTTTCCTTGCTACATGAATTTATTTGTTGCTTGAAGAGGTTGAATCAGTCAGAAAAGGGGGGAGAATGTTGGACACCTAATCCTGTATGGGTTGGCGTGGAATGTGAACAACCACCAGACTCCAAGAGACCACTCAGAATATGAATCCAAGTGTCACACCAATGTACTATATATATGTATCATTGTGAAAAATAGATGCAATTCAATGTTTATCATTCATATTGTGTCTCTGCCATTGTTATGTTTAATATAGTATAAGAGGAGGAGAATGAAGCATATCTGATTGTGCTCAATGATAAATCAATGTCTCTAAGTCCATTTCTTCTTCACTAAGGAACAACAAGAATTCCTGCCAGCACTTGGAATTATCTGCATCAGATTAATTGGAAATAACATCGAGCATTGGTGAGGAACTAATATGCAGTTGACACTATACTATAACTTGGCAATTGCAGAGACATTTTTGGAGAAGAGAAAGTACAACTATAGCCATTTTTACTCATGTCTCTTTCTTGTTACCATGCAAGATTTTCTATTCTCCATCATCATCCAAGCACTCAATAGACTTTTCATAACAATCCTCTTTAGTCTTGTGAAGCTACATACAATCCATATCCATAAGCATATTGAATTATCCCAATGGAAGCACATTCAGATCCTCTAATGTAAGGATACCGTTCAACTCAAATGCTCAAGCTCTTACCCAATGATGAACTATTTGCTTAGTACCTGTAGCCAACTACACTAACTAAGACTTTTCATGCACTTCTTTTATCAAAAGAGACTTATCACCAAGTCAGGATTAACTTAGCTATAATTATATCGATGCTTAATCAAAATAGGAACATATTGATCACAAATCTTACCATCCATGTCAACAATAGATGCATGGTGATTTTCCTGCTTACTATCTAATGTTCTATAGATCCAAGGAATTCTCTACCCAATATCCCCAACTATTTGTGCCTCTTGTGCACTGTAGATGTGAGGAATGCCACATCAATATGATCAGAAACCATTCTTAAGATTCTCCTTGCCACATATCCAACATTGCAACTGTCTCCTACCATCACAGCTATTCTTTCACTCTCCAAGCTACGACCCATGTCCCTTCTCAATTGCGTTAAACTTCTTGGAAGGAACAACATTATATTTTTCACCTGCATCCTAAGGTCTTGTTCACATCGGTGACTATTTACCTTTAGTCTTGTCTTTCCGTTTCCAACATTGCTTAGATTCGATGATAGACGTTGATTTATCGTAACAATGCTTCAACTTCCCAATGAATTATTCTAACAATCGGGGCCCATGATACACAATCTGATCCTTAAATCCTAATGGAAGTCCATTGACAAATATCTAAAATTTTGGTTTGTCATCCCTAAGATATGACATACCTCAAAAACTCTAGGAAGTTAGTCGTGTATTCCTCCTATGTCATTGATTGCATATTTAATGTATATAACTCCTTGGACTTACTGTCATAATACCTATTTGATGCAGGAGCATCCAACTCAACATTATCAATGTATTTTAGTAGACATAGGGGTATGGTGTTTTCAAGGAAGTTGGTTTCCTAATTATTGGATTTATGTAATTATTTAATGTTTTGAGTGGTTTTAATCAGAATAGGAATTAATTGAATATTGTGAGGCTTTATTGTAAATTTTCTCGAATGTAGGAGAACATGAGAGATTTAGGATAGTTGAGTGATGAGAGAATTGAGAATCGATTGTAAATCGTAGATTAGGATTCAATTCATGTTTTTGTGGATTTGAAAGAGATTTTAGGGATTTTCTTGAGGAATCTATGGATCTAAACCAGAAATTGGTTTTAGAATCCTTTGTATAAATGTAATCCTAAAAGGAAAAGATAGGAGTTAGAAACTGAGACAGAGAGAGAGACTATATATTAAGTTATTGTTTGTAAGCCTACAGATAGATGATGGATCAGAGGCCATTAAATTAGAAGATCAGGCTGAGCAGACACAAAGAGTCTCATTTTGTAAGTATGTATTGATTTATATATATGTACAGAGATTTAATCCCAGATTGAATGAGTGGTAGTATCAAATTGTGGAAGATGTGTGAATTATAATATTCTGTATAATATATATATGTGTGTGTGTGTGTGTGTATAGTCGAAGTGTAGCGATTACATAGAGGAAGACATGACAAGGAGGATATTAATCAACTGTTGAATCCACATGAAGCATCAAAATAGAGCTTTGGAGGAACTATGATTGAAGAAAGGCGTGGAAGCAAGTTCGGTAGTAAATGTTGCAGTGGAAGAGCGAAAAGGGTGAAACCTTCAAAGAAATCCAAGAATTACCTTAACACAGGAAAACAATGTAAAGTCAAGAGAAAAGGAACAATGGAAGATTGAAGAAATGATGCACATTAGCTGTTAGATCTTGGAGATCGATGACCAAGATTGAATGGCGAGGTTGGTCTCATCAGATCGCATCAATTGGAGTTTGGAAGAGGGACTGTGTAGTGGCGGACCCGAACTTTATCAAAATAGCCTAGAACCCTATCGGGTGCATAAGCTATGTGGGATTAGAGTTTAAATGGAAGAGTTAAGCAATCATGTGATTAATCGTCGACCGCCAGATCACGATCCTGATCGACAGTCGCGATTAAATCGGTCATCACATATTGGTGCTAGTAGAGATGGGCAGTTAAAAGCGGAAAGGCTCCAACGAGGCAGACCTGACACCTTTATAGACGCGGGTCTAATGGACTTGAATTCAGACATATTTGTTAGGCAGAGTTTTTCCTTTGCAAATGGGTATTTAAATGATTGAGGGCTGATAGCGTATTTCTCGGTTCTAAAGGGAAATCACAAATTGGAAGGAGAGGGGGATAGCATCTATCTATCTATATATATATATATATGTATGTATGTATGTATGTATGTGACTTGCGAGAAGCTGATTGCAATTGCTATGAGGTAAAATCTTAGAACTCGCGCTGAAAATCGTACCCAAGTGAAGGAACGTATGATTTGCATGATTTTCCTTTGGAAATAGTTTAAAGTGGAAATATCTGCCAATAGAATAAATATGCGGGGATCATATATTAACCAAGGTATAGCAAGGGAAAGATTATATATGCAGGTTTAGAGGCTTAATTAAGGATTAGAAAGGCTTTGAGAGTCCAGATAGGAATAATTGAAGAGGATTGTAATAAAAGGGTTGAACGAATGTTATGAAGAGTTATAATGACCCGATAGAGGGTTTAAAGTGGGGTGATTGACTTCCGAAATAATGGAACTAGAAAATGATGCCTTAACCATCTTTATGATGAAGTGATGACCTCATTGGTCAAAGAAATTCCTGGGAAGTGGTGTTTATGCATGAATATGCATACTGTGGGTATGCACAGGAGTAACCTTGCATCATTTTGGTATTAGAGCTGAGTCATAAATGAAACATTTAGTATCAGGCAGAAGAAAGCAAGTATGTGTGGAAGTTACTGAAAGAATTCATAATAGAGATATTTGGAAAAGATGTCCATGAAGGCAAGGGAGATCATATTCTAATCTGATAGTCAAGCAACTAGAGTACGGATCGAAGAATCAAGAAGAATAGTTAAGTTCTTAGAGGCATGTAAGGCATAATTAAGCAGAGATTATAGAGACAGGAAGAGTCTACAACAATGTTTGAAGAATGAAGATTCATTGGAATGTGAATGGTGAATGGAGACTAGTTATGAAATCATACAGGTATTGTTTTATTTAATTCTCATTCAAGTTTACCAACAAAGAAATAGACTGAAGAATGATGTTTGTAGCTAATGAACTATCTCAGCAAAAGGAGATTAAGAAGTAGAAATTAAAGGAATTGTTAATAATTCTAAGTGGAAGAAAAATCAGCAAGAAGGAATTGTTACTGATAGCTAAGCTTTACCAAGATAAAGCCAAAAGATTGGAAGAAAGGATCAGATTCTAAAATATGATTGAAAGTAGTTGTGTATCGAGAAACTGTGCAGTGGAAGCATAATAAGTCTCGCTGAAATAGATTTGCAAGAATGGTGAGATTTTGAAGGTAGTTGAAGGTATGTAGTTTTGTCTAATGATTAAAAGATATGGAATGAATGAAATTTTATACTAAGATTACAATAGTTAAACTATAAGAGGGATGCTTGTAAGTTTTTGAAGTAACACAATTTGAAGAAAAACTGAAAGCTAGTGGAAAGGACAATGCATTCAAAAGTGCAAGCGAATGGAAGGACAAGATCAGACAGAGATCTTGAAGGTAAGATGATATGGTTTTTTCCAATTAGATTGAAGATTAGAAGATTGTAGTCTTTTCATTGAAGAAAAAGTACTATTGCAACTCCCAAAAGGCAATTCCACAGAGGATGTGGTTAGAATGGCTAACAGATAAAGGAAGCTGGTGAAAGTTTCTAAGTGAAAACAGAGATGTTGCAGAACCTTGAGGAATTCCAACAATGATTGGATAAAGAGGAAAATTGTGTTCTTAGAAGATGCAGATGAGTTGAAGCCTAGAAAGAGCAAAGAGAAGTGCTCAAAGGAGGTTATAGAGATAGCGAAACAATTTCTTGCCAAAAGACTGAGTGAGGAGAGCTTGGTGAGGTAAGTGGCAGCATGATAGGACTTACTGTTGAAGAGGCTTTAGAAAAACTCATAGTAAAGTGAGTGAGGAACTCATAGAGATGGAGAGGATGATGACTAGTGATAGTCATAAGAGAGGTTTTGAAGGAGACCACAACAGAGGAAAAACAGAGAAGGATGCCAAGGCAAATGACATACAGAGACAGTTAAGCAAAGAGGAATATGAGAGGGAGAAGGTTGAGATAGGAGTTCAACTTGAGGTGTTAATGGATATGTTGCAGAGAAATAAGGTAGACCAGAAGCATGGTTATATCATGAGAAAGAAAGTGAAGTGGAAAAGGCTACAATAGAAGAGGAATCAACAGGTGAACATGCAATTGGTGAAGGAACTAAGGGAGCTTGAATAGGTTATAGATGCCAAATAGAGGATAGTGAAGCTCAAAAGAGTTGAGCTACAATAAAAGGAAGATGTTGAAGAAGATGTTGAAGTTTCGATATGTGAACGATAAAGTGGACCATTAGTTTTTGAAATTGATGAAGAGCTAGAGGAGTTGAATCACATGAATGATTTGAAGCAGTCGAAAGACTTGATGATTGAAGCATCAAATAAGACCATAAGGTCTTGTGATTTTAAAACTAATGATTTGTGTATGATTGCAGGTTTCGAAGGAGATAGACAGTCTTTTAAAGATGTCAAAGATGTGAAAGAGTACCTTCCAGAAGATGAAAGTTTTGAAGAAAAATATGACAAAGAGGCTAGCAAAAGAATCAGTTCACTATAGTGGACAAATGCTGGAAGACATCCTTGAAATATATGATGAGAAGGGGAGACTAGCTTACAGTCTCAAGAGTTCTTTGAGTTTGGATCAACATACTTATATGTTGAGAGGGGAAGAGAAATCACTGCAACATACTGAAGTGTTGCTAAAGGGAGAAGATGTACAGAGGCTTTATTTTTTTACTTATAATGATTGCCTTATAATTAAAGATGTTGTTATATAAGCTAGAGCATATTTGGCACAGGTGGAAAGCCAAATGGAAGAAGAAGAGGAAGAACATCTACTAAACAATGTTAAGATAGATTTAGCAGAGGAAGGAGGACCATATGATAATGAGATAATAACAAATGAGGAAATGGAAGATTATGTAAAATTTCCAAAGTTCACTCGAAGTAAAATCATTGAGCTATATAGAGAAATAAACTTTCAAAGGAGGAAGTTGGAAGAGAAGAGGATGAATGTCTGTGATAGATTGCCGAAGAAGGATGACAAAGAAGTTGTCATAAATAATAATCAAGAAGAAGTTGACAGATGCAGAAACTGGAAGCAGGAAATTGTTCTAAAAGACAATGTGGCAGCAGCAAAAGAGGTGCAAAACAGTGGTAGAGAAGAAGGTAAAAAGGAAAAGGAAACAATTAGATTAAGTGAAGAACCAGCAAGGAGAAGAGTTCAGCAATCAAGAGATGGAAACAATCAGCAGACAGAGGATATACTAGACAGAGAGATTGAGTTGATAAGAATATTAGTGATGAAAGTATCTTAGAGAAAGACAACAACAGGAGAGAGAAGGAGTGACAACAAGAGGAAAATAGTAGCAGACTTCGAGAGAAGGGAAAGTGCAGCATTACAACATAAGGTATGGAGACTTGGAGAATAGCAATAGACAATAGTAGCAGTGGAGCAATTGACAAGCAAGGATAGATTACAAAAAAAAGTTTGGGATCCAAGAGGAAACAATTATCCAGACTTATGACCAGGTGGTAATAAATTTTCTTACTTGGGGAGTTTGATGCAGGAGCATCCAACTCAACATTATAAATGTTTTCTAGTAGACATAGGGGTATGGTGTTTTCAAGGAATTTGGTTTCCTATGTATTGGATTTACGTAATTATTTAATGTTTTGAGTGACTTTAATGAGAATAGGAATTAATTGAATATTGTGAGGCTTTATTGTAAATGTTCTCGAATGTAGGAGAACATGAGAGATTTAGGATAGTTGAGTGATGAGAGGATTGAGAATTGATTGTAAATCCTAGATTAGGAGTTAGTTCATGATTTTGTGGATTTGAAAGAGATTTTAGGGATTTTTTTAAGGAATCTATGGATCTAAACAAGAAATTGGTTTCAGAATCCTTTGTATAAATGTAAGCCTAAAAGGCAAAGACAAGAGTTAGAAACCGAGTAAAAGAGAGAGATTAGATATTTATTTTTTGTAAGCCTACGAGGAGATGATAGATCAAAAGCCATTAAATTAGATCAGGCTGAGTAGACACAGAGAGTCATATTTTGTAACTATGTATTGATTTATATATATGTACAAAGATTTAATCCCATATTGAATATTGAATAACTGGTATTATTGAATTACAGAAGATGTATGAATTTTATTATTCTATATAATATATATATGTGCAAGCGAAGTGTAGGAATTACAAAAAGGAAGACATGACAAGGAGGATCTTAACAGACTGTTGAATCCACGTGAAGGATCAAAAGAGAGCTTTAAAGGAACTGTGATTGAACAAAGGCATGGAAACAAGTCTGGGAGTAAACATTCTACTGGAAGAGCAAAAAGGGTGAAACCTTTGAAGAAATCCGAAAAGTACCTTAACACAGGAAAATAGCATAAAGTTAAGAGAAAACGAATAGTGGAGGATTGAAGAAATGACACACAGTAGCCATCAGATCTTAGATATCGATGGCCAGGATTGAATCGTGAGGTTGGTCTCATCGGACCACCTCAATCAGAGTTCGAAAGAGGTACTGTGTAGTGGCAGACCAAAAAATTATCAAAATAGCCTAGAACCCTATCACATCCATAAAATATGTCAGATGGGAGTTTAAATCGAAGAGTTAAGCGATCAAGTGATTAATCATCGACCATTGGATCATGATCGTCATCGACAGTTGTGATTAAATCGGCCATCGCATATTGGTGGTAGTGGAGATCGGAAGTTAAAAGCGAAAAGGATTGAAGGAGGCAGACTGGACACCTTTGTAGACATGGGTCTAATGAACTTGACGTTTCACATATTTGTTGGGTGGAATTTTTCCTTTGTAAATGGGTATTTGATGATTGAGCACTGATATCGTATTTCCTGATTCTAAAGGGAAATCGCAGATCGGAAGGAGAGGGGGATGACATATATATGTATGTGACCTACAAGAAGCTGATTACTATTGCGATGAGGTCAAATCTCATAATTCACACTAAATACCATACCTAAGTGGAGGAAGGTATGATTTGTGTAATTTTCCTTTGGAAATAGTTTAAAGTGGAAATATGTGCCGATAGAATAAATATGCGGGTGTCATATATTAACCAAGGTATATCAAGGGAAAGGTTATATATGTGGGTTTAGAGGCTTAACTAAGGATTAGAAAGGTTTTGATAGTTACAAGACGGATAATTGAAGAGGATTATAATGAGAGGGTTCAATGAATCTTATGAAGAGTTATAATGTCCCGACAGAGGGTTTAAAGCGGGGTGATTGAGTTCTGAAATAATGGAACTTGAAAAGGGTGCCTTAACCATCTTTATGATGAAGTGATGACCTAATGGGTCAAAGAAATTCCTGGGAAATGGTGATTTTGCATGAATATGCATAATGTGGGTATGCGCAGGGGTAACCCTCTATCACTATTTGAAAAGTACTTCTTCCTTAAAGATTTCTTGAATTCATGCCAACTTAACTCCTCTCTCTTAATGTCTCTAACACACTTCCAATCTTCCCATCAAATATGTGCTTTCGTTTTGAGGCTGAAAGTACATATCATTTCCTTCATGTTGTCTTTGTAATCATGTAACACAAAGAACTTCATTATTCCAAGAAACCATGCCTCTGCACCTTCCATCTTCTTCAAATATCCATCAAAGTAGTTGGCTTGGATTTCTTGAACCCATCCAACAAATATCCCCTATTACTCTTCATGTAAGGATGAGAGGGATGATGACCATGATACTTGTTTGAAAAAGAACTAGATTAGAACCCATGTCCAATGCCTCTATTCTCAGGGGTATCCAAGAATATTCCCTCTTTTTCCGTGTCATCCCTATCCGACCTGTGATCACCATGACACCTAGTACCATTTTCCCCATTATCCTTGTCCTTCGGTCCATTACTAATATGTAATTATCACTGTCTCTGCAAGTGTGAGAAAGTATGATGGATAATTGCATTGACCTCTGCATGTTTTTCATGTTCCCTGGAAATTCATTCTTGTGACTGAATGTTCGTGGCATTGTATTCTTCGTAACTTCTTATTTCTACCTTCAAACTTCTAAAAGTGTCTTCCATGTCCAAAGAGTACTCATCTCTTGGCTTCTCCTCTAATCTGTAACAAGATTCTCATGAACTATAATCCACCATTTTTCTAGTAATATTTTATCTTCTTCTTCCTGTAAACATATCATGTCAGATAAACCAAATACAAACATAATCAACATACCTCGGTGAATTTTAGGGGAGGCTATCGCATTTGCAAAATAAATCCAGATTAGCATAATACATGTATATACATAATGATATCAATATACTAAGATCATCTCAAACATTACCCTAATTACCATGCACGAAAATACCAACTACATACCATCACCTCAGGCATGAAAACCATATCCGTAACAATGCATGCATAACAACCACCTAGACAACTGACATGCATACATCACAAACACATTCAGCTCGTGCAGTCCAAGTATTGAACCATGCTCTGACACCACCTTGTATACAACCCCCTCCCATATTTACCCACTTTCACTGGGATTTCAGGGTAAATATGAAGCAAAGAGCTACTATGACATGACCCAATCTCCTAGGTCACATTAACGAAGTGGGGATGACAATTGACAATCAAATAACATCTCAATGCATATTATAGGGGCTACAGGTCACTCAAAGGCTGAGTAACCACACTAGGTGGCCAACTACTGAGTTGTACCACTCTTTCTTTACCCTGGGCCTTGAACCATTCCCATAACAAGCACTCCATATGGTTGGGAGCTTCCAACCACATGCCCAATATTGCATTTGAGTGGTTGCAACCCAAAATGTCGAGTTCAGAGCATGCAATCCATGATTTTGAGCTTATTTCTAGGTCAACCTCTAGACGAATTCCTAGAACTCAGTGAGACTTTTGAGAGTCATTTCTAACATGGTGAGAAATGAAATCAATCAAACTTGACTCAAAAAATTGAGCTAGCCATGCATAACCATGAAAGTCATTTTGTCAAATAAATTAAGAACGTGTAATCTATATGTCATGAATGCATATTTGAACATAGGTGTATGATACTTATCTCAAATGAATCAAGAAGGTCTAATGCCCTCTCATAATAGCTATAATAACATCTTGTAGGACATACATTCAATAACCTTTCATTAATTAATCAAAATATGTTAATATCCATAACTAGAACATACTATGAAACTATGCTTATAACCATAATAATAACCATGATAAAATAGCCAACAAAGCCACATAATAACAAATACAAATACTCATTAAATACAAGAAGAAAATAGCTCCTATTAGCTTATGCAAAAGCCAACCAATTCAGGGACTTCCACATACCACCTGACCATAGATTGAGCTGAGCCAAATCTTTCTTTCAGCTAGTCACCCCTGTCCCATATTCTAAGCATGAATGTGGGACTCGCAAGAAAAATCTAGTGCTTCCTGAATATTAAACCACCTTCACACTTAGGATTTACTGCAATCCTGCTAAAATTGGTTAAGGGGTTCCTAGGAGCAATGAGAACATAAAGAACTAGGCTTTACTGCACTCTTGCTAAAACCAATCAAGGGATCACTAGAACCAAAACAAGAACATACACTACTAGGGTTTACTGCAATCCTGTCAAAACTGGTCAAGGGATTCCTATGCCCAATGAGCACATAAACGAGCAAGATTTATCACAATCTTTATAAAACAAGTCAAGGGATCACTAGGACTAAAACAAGAACATACACTATGAGGATTTACCATAATCCCACCAAAACTGGTCAAGGGATCACTACAACCAAAACAAGCTTGGATGCCTTAGAATTTCTTAACCATAAGCTTGAAGAATTTTCCCTTCTCCAGCCTTAGGGTTTACAACCATCTTGACAAAATCAATCAATCGATTCCTAGGCCCTTGGCAATTTTCCTGAGACCACCTCAACTAGTTTGAAAACCATCTGGAAATCCAATGATCAACCAAATGAAATAACCCCATAAAACTATGGTTATCCATAAATGACAAAGGCTGAAACCATTATCATGTATGGACAAACCCATGCCAATCACAACAAGAGAACCAAATACACACATGCATGTACCACTCATTGACAGAACAACTAGGAAATCACACATGCAACCTCTTACCCACAAGTATTCTTGTTGAAGTTGCTTGATACAAATTTTCCTTGCTTGATCCTTGATTTCCTTTCCTTTCTTGTCCTTCCTCTTCTTTCCTTTATCCAATGCTAGAGTTCTCCAAGAATATTCTATGTGTGCAAGAGTATGACTAGATAGAGAGAGTTATAACCCAAAACTGTCAAAAGGTTGTGAACTAAGCCTCATAAGCCTTCTTATCATTAAGGCCTCTATTTTGTTCAATTTACTCTAAGTTTAATTTAATTTCATCACATGAAACCTTGTGTCCTTTCACTTTCCTTTTCTCCCATTCCCTTTATTATCATAAATAAAATTCCAATTAATTCCTCTTTTCCTTTTCAAATCCTTTGCCATTGCCTTTGCCAATTTCCCCTAGCCATAATAAACTTGGGTGAAGACCCACTAAGATTTTTCCCAAATTTCAGTTTGGAATATGTGTCCCATGACCTTGGCCTTATATTTACTTTTATTAACTTTATTACATGAACTTTTAACTTTGAGTTGTTACATATATGTTCTATAACTTTACTTTTCTTAGAATGATATTGATCTTTTCCTTCATTGTTGCTCCCTATAGAGCATTAAACATATATGAATTAAAAAATTCTTTGAAACATGTTATCTCATATTCCTAAGTACATTATTAATGAAAGAAAACTCATATTAAATAATATTTCTTCTATCATATGATTCATCAATCTGCAATTTTTATATCAAGCTTTTACCCTTTTTCTGTACTTTGATTAGAATTAATATTTTTGGCCTCATTCATTTTGTGGATCTGAATAACACACACTAACCAATAAATATTAGTTAAACTTACATATAGTTCAAAGATTTAATTTTGTAAATAATTTACACAGAACTTTCCTTCTCTACTTTTTTGATGTCTTATCCTTGCGTCGATCAATATTTTTGGTACTTGACACCTTCTTAAACATTTTTTATCAATATTCAACTTCTACCATCCAATACATAAGCCATTAAATATATTTTATATACAAATGAAATAATTTTCATCCAAAAATATCTCTAGTAACTAGTGCATTTATTTGAATACAAAAACCTATGAGTTTAGGCCACTACATGCACCAGTCGTTTAATTGTACATCACCAACAATGAGAATTAATTTTTAAAATAATTTTAAATTATGAGGGTGCAATTTAAAATGATAAACAAATGGAAATGACATAAACGTGTTATTTGGATGAGGCACATTGTTCTGATGTATTAGATCGGGAGAAATAATGAACATATTAGACGAAACTGACAAGGTTATAATACGTCATTGCATTTTATTACATAGGGCATATGAGATCATTATATTACATTATTGTACCATGCAACACATGTTGTTTTTACAATAATAGATAGTGTCGAGAGGGTTTGGATCTAATTCAATTAGTCATCCCCTTACTTTACATGTCAAATTCCCTATATATCATAAGTACACAAACCCATTAATTCTAAAATGTCTAAAATGAAAAACCCTAATTCTGAAGTGGTAGAGGGAGTTAAACCATAAGGTTGAAATTTTGCACTAACATAAAAAAAATGAAAAAGGTTTAGGTAGTAAAGCTTCTTTTAATTTATTTTTAAGCTGAATCAAATTTAAATGAAATAGAGATCGTAAAAAAAAAAATTACAGTAAAACCAATAGTAAATTTTTTAGTATAAAGGTGTTTAATTTTTTTTGAAGTGTCAATAAACCTAATGGGAATTGTAAAAAAATTTAATCATAAAATCAATAGTAAAATTTAAAATTTTTGTTATGTAGGGTTTTGAGTGAATCACTGTACGTTTGAAATTATGATATTTTTGTGTCTCTAAAATATTTTGTTTCCTTAGAATCATACATCTCTCTTGCAAATGATCTCTCTTATAATTAAAATTTTTTATTAGTAAAATCAACAATAGAATTCAAAGTTTTTACTATGTAGGGTTTTGAGTGAATCACCAGACCTTCTAGCTTGTGATGTTCTTAATAGTTATGCTACCTCGAAGTATTCTGCTACTACACAGTCTCTTGTTATGTCTCTCTTGTAAATCACTCGCTTGAAATTTTTGGAAAAATAATGAAATGGTGAATAATTTTTTACTACTTAAAAGAGTTTATGAAGTTTTATTTCAAAAGGCATATTTCGCTCATTTTTGAATTGAAAAAAATAAAAAAATGACTTTTTTTTTCTTCAGTTAATCTGAACATTAGTGCACTCATAGTTAAGAGTGCTGGTGCATTTATAAATAGAGCACACAAGCATCAATGCACTTGATTGTTAAGAGTACTCGTGCATGCATAAATAAATCACACCAAAATAGACAAGGCAACAAATGTTTTCAACACACTTACATGATATAATTTTATTTTTTTTAAATTGAAAAATGATGCGATAAACATTTTAACGAAGCGATGTTATTTGTATTTAGATGCATCAGTGTTGTAATTGTTATAAGAGAACTGACATGGTAGAATTCATTTTTATTTTCATAATCTTGGAAACGGATGTGAACTAGTGTTATTTTTATTTAAGAACAATGGTGTGTTTTTATACAAGAGCATCAATATGATATATTTTATATTTTTTGGAATGTTGAAAGCTGGTGCAGGTATTTTTTCAACACCCTAGTGTTGTTATAGTTTAAACACATCAATGAAATTTGTTGTGACAAGTACAGTCGTAGGGTTTTAAAGCTATCTGAATTTTTATTTTCACATAAAATGGCATATTAATCTAAAATTATCCTTTAGGACACATCCACATGAATTACATCAATTCCTAGTATACCTTTTTTCTTAAGGTTTCATTATTGTTGAGAAATGGTTGAAAAGTATATTGAAATCAAAATTGTGGTTATATAGCTATCGAAATTAATTTTCAATATGCACACAAAATTTTATTTCTAATTTTTTTCAAATGTAGGGACAAAATTATTAAATGGCCAATTCTTCAAATTCCAACTTGCTTCATATTACTAATCAAAGTCCTCAAATTTCTCCCTTTCCATCTCTAGTAAGTTCATATTTTATATATATATTTCGATTATCTAATTCATTTTATTTTCTTAATTCATGTTAATTTTAATAAAAGGGTACCCAAATTTGTAGGATCCCAATTCGTAATCGATTTCATATATAGAAAATAATCCTCTATTTAAAAAACGTTGGAACCTCTTATGAAGAGCAACATGTCGCAAGAAATTGGTAGATAAAAATGGATAACCTCCTCACCCTATCAATTGAAACATGGAATATTCGATCCACAATCCTGGATCAATGATGGTAATAATTGTTTGGTGTAATGTAATTTCAACAAACCAATTGCGTTGACGTGCTTACTAATATCATTGGTATTGTATAATGATGTTCAAAATTTTTTGAAATTAGGATTCTAGTGGTGATGATCAACCCAGCTACCATCTTCTAGTGCACTACACTGCAATGTCAAATCAAGAGAAGGTTACACTAAGAGAAGGAATGAGAGTGGAAGCATAAAAAGAATGGTTTAATTAACTACTTGGCTAATTCCCACTACATCCAAAGTCGCCAATTAGGAACGACTGCAATAATAATAGTTCTTCATCACAAGTTGGCAATGGAGGAAATCAAATAGAGGTTGGTAACTATGATTACTTATGGAATATGTCTAGCATGGAGCCAACGTTGTTACCTATAAATTCCAGAAAGATGAGTTAGGGGATGATGTGCATATCGCTCGTACGTTATTAGCAAGATTGAAATTTGCTTCCACCATCACTCTCTTTGGACGTGGAAGCAACTCAAATTTTACTCAACGAGGGACAATGATGTTTTTGTACAACTTGAAAGAAAATTTTTGCATGTCAAATACATGTTTCTTAGAACTATTGAGGTAATTCACCTCCACAATTGATCAATTACCTTATATTTTGAAAACTCTCGTCATATAATCAATAAAAAATGATCGATTTTACTATCATTAAATATTGACATTGTACAATTATATTCCCCACCAATTGCAAGTTATTCAAATATAAGGTTCTTCTGAGTGATAATGTCTTTTCGGGTGGCTGCGAAGAGGCAGAGCAATTTTTGAAAATGTTGGTTGTTGAGTATATATCATGTCATGCATGCCCAAATGAATATATTATATATAAAGGAGAATATGCATAAAATGGGATATGTCTAAAATGTGGGCATGGCAGATATTGTAATTCAAAAAAAATGATAAATCACATGGTCCTCGTCATATTATATTGAGGCACATGCTTATAATCCAAATGATTCAACAAATTTTTTGTTGTGAAGAATTAGCTATGTTATGGGGATGGCATCCCTCACAAAGAAGTGATGTAGGAGTTATACGAATCCCAACATATTCAATAACCATGAATCTTATAGAGTATACATGGCCTAAAAGATTTTAGGATGAAGTATGGATTCTAAGACTCACCATAGACATGGATGGCATCAATCCATATTCCCTCCAAAACACCAACAATTTTGTTTGGCCTATAGTAGTAACCAATAAAAATATTCCTGCCCATGAAGAATGAACATCTTAATTTTGCTCTCATAGTCCCTCGTAGAAGACAATTGAATAATATGAATATCTACGTGTAACCATTGGTAGATGAATTGAAGGAATTATGGGAAAGGATACATGTGTATGATGTATCAGGATTGATCACAATGGAGAGGAGTTTTACACTGTATGTCATATGGGGTTACACCGTACATGATTATCTTGGATTCGGAGTTTTCTCTAGTAAATTACATTTTTATTGATTTGTTTGTATACATAACAATATTGTTCACATATATTAAATTTAATTTGTTGCAATTGTTATCATATTCATGGTTTCTAATGTGTCGGCATGTATACAATAATTTCGTAGGTCTTTAAGAAAAAGGTATCATGGATGCAAATGATGTGGACCTTTACTCAAGGTTGGATGGTCCGACCACCTATGAATGCCAGTGTAATACTTCTCTAGAGTATTCCTCGCAAAAGCACACCCTTACAGAAGAGAAACATCCCCTTTAAAAGGGAAACTAGAGTGAACTCAAAGTTATGTAATAATGACAACAGTTGAATGGCTTAGGGTATATGAGAGAGAGAAGGAGAAGGAGTTTGTAGAAAGGTTCAATTCAAATGGGGTGTTCGATGATCCACAATTATTCCACACCTATTTTGAGAAATTTTTCGTTGTTATGAAAAGGAAATAAACCTTTTATGACATCCCATATTGAGAGCATCTTAAGAATGTCCACTTAGTAGATCCTATGAATATATTTAAAAATGTTTATTGTTCTTTATGGAGTCACATATCATCAAAATAAAATGACATATTGGCTATTAGGAGAGTTCTTATTTATTCAAAAACTAAAAAGAAACATTGTATAAGATAAGAAACTAGAGGAGAGGCTAGTCCCATTGATTTTAGAGAAAGGTGATCTTTATTTAGAAAAGGAGGTTATAATGAGTGTGAGGGTGCCTTCTTTATATCGGTCATCACTAAAACACTGCTTCATTGTTGAGAACCATTTGCTAGGATTGAAATCGCATGGCCATTCAAACCTTCTAAGAGTACTTATGTCAAAAAAATCATTTTATAATTTTATTTTGATGGGATATTTTATAATTAATTTTTGTATAATTTACTATTTACTATGAAGCTTACTTATTCTCTTCTGATGTGTAATGTGTGAACCTTGACTTCCACCGAGACCTATGGCGTGACATATATAAATTCTCTTCATTTGTACATTCGATCACATGAAAGGAGATTCATATGGCTAGAGTTCCATGATGGTGTTAAGAGATAGATGGGATTATATGTTTGAGAAAGAATTGCTAACAAGTTTCATGCACTTGTAGGTTAATCTTCTAATTCACCTAATATAGGAGGGTGAATTAGTTGGCGTGGCTTCTTTTCATCCGATGTTCTTCATAGGGAGGTACATCAATAAATTGAAAGCTTTTGTTCAATGAAGGAAAAAAATAGAGGGGTATATGGCAGAGGGGTATATAATGTATGATTGTTTCTATTAAGTAGTGAGTAGATCGAGCATATCGACAACAAACATTTTGGGATGAAGAAATGGATGAGGAAAAATGAGAAGGGGACCATCTCAAAACAAGCGGAAGGAGGGGCATGATAAAGAGTAAGTGGCTTATCATTTCTCAAATTTATACAAAGTAACTTTTCACAATGAACTTCATGCATATTTTGATTGCATACGTACTATATATGTTGGTTTGATTTCATCAACAAATTCGGGAAATGAAAAAAATATATGATTCTTTACAATATGGAAGAAAATCAACTGTGGGTCGCCTTATATGAGTAAAAGAGGAGGAAATGGGGCATTGACAGGAAATAAATCAAATAGTTGAATGATAGAAGCATGTGTTATTATGATCATTTAAAAGAGAATACACCAATGTCATGCAATAATAGTCAAAGGATATTGATCAAGTGAGAGAGAAATACAATGCATTTGGTCGTTACCCGCCTGCTGAAGTGGATGCGCTAATTGTATGGATTAGGTACAACAACTCAATAATTATAATATATATCTGTACATTTTAACTTTCATACAAGTGCTCTTAATTGTAACTACTATATATATTTTATAATTTTAATTATGTTTGGGTTATTACACACATGACACTGATTTGTTCACTTTTTTATAGGTGCATTTGTTCCCATATATGTGGGCATATGGACATGATTTTCACACATAGGATGTCGATGGTGGAGGTGTGCCAAAAAACTGCTGAGTGCAAGTCAAGTTTGACAAATCTAGTCATGCTAGCCAGCTCTATCAAAATCTTATGCATGGAACTTTAGGTTATGTTGGAAAGATTCAAGATATCATTGAAGTGGACTTCTCTTCATTCCAATGTGCTATTTTTAGGTGCAAGTGGTGGGACACCTTTTATCATAATAATGTAAAGGAAGGTCATGATAGTAGGCTGATATATATCAACTCTAGAAAGGTTTGGCCTGAATCTAGGGAAACTTATGTTTTCCCAAGACACTGCAACTAAGGACACTAGATCAAATTATATTTTTTAGAACAACAATGTTATGATGCCAAGGGAGGAAGATAATTAGGGTGATGACAACAGAGAGTGATATGTAATCATGTTATTTCATCATTTATACTATTGTTTTATGTTTGTGTTTTATTTATTTTACTAATTATACTATATTTTTATTTGTATTGTTGGCATTTAATATAATTGGTAAGATTCACAAACCCTTTTACATGATTTTTGCAGTGTAATTTTTTTAAATATTT
>APFE031515201.1:278668-289099 GCA_000404065.3 Pinus taeda
CACACACACACACAAGAAAGTCAAATGACTGCAATCAAATATCTCATACAACAAAAGTAGTAGTGCCAACATGATCTACAACAAAAGTAAATGGTTGGTCAACTACTACCTCAATGTTTGTCGAACTCTCATATGGAGGAGGAGGTGGATGGTCTTGACTAGAAGACAATCCATGGTCAACTACTGCCTCAAAATTGTTTTGAACTCTCAAGTGGACGAGGAGGTTGTTGGTCTTCTTTGTCAGGAGAAACATAAGGCACATCCTCTAGCTCTGGAATCTGATCACCAGGGGAAGCATGAGGAGTTGTACTACCAGAAGGATTAATGACACCTTGACCATGATCTGATGGGGTTGTGCTACTGGAAACCTCATTATCACCACCCTCATCATCATGATCGGATGAAGTGCGACTGTGTGAATTCTCATTTGATGTGTCTACCACTACATGCCTTGCATTCTTCATCACTACTAGTAGCTTAATAGATCCAATGTTATTATGTATAAGAGTCATCATCTCGTGTGGACAATCCATCAAGAGATCCATGAACTTGAGAAATTTGCTGATGTATCGATCCATCACACACTAGACTCCCTCTTCAACCAAAATATAGATAATTTTTTGCGGTATTCCATCCTAAATCTCATACTATCCCCACAGGCCCGAATGCCCACACCCCATAAGGATGTGCCTCACTATCTTGGGCTTTATCTATCTCCTCATTTGTTCCATCTGGTGGGGGAGGAGGGATGTCCCCAAGGAATGTGTCGATGTCTATAAAATATATATTACACAACAATAATTAAAAAATTTCGTTAGACAATTTAATAAAATTAGTTGAAGAAGGTGCTAGAATAAATTTTATTTGAATTAATTAAAGCAATAAAATGAAACTAGAATAATTTCAATAAAACACTAATATTACATCTATAATTTGGAGGTTCATCTAGTGTGAAGAGGATTTTGTGACATTGACGCCAATCAATACTCATGTTTGTAAATGGAAATAATACAAATGTATTGTCAAACTCACTAGCTAGTAGCACCAATTCCTACTTGAAAATCCTATCTAGACACTCTAACAGGACCCTCTTGGGAATCATCTAGTTGCACATATGCATTCAAACCTCAGTGATCAGCTTGGGAGGGAGATGGTCAAATGTAGGCCTCATCTTTGGAAATCTCTTAAACAAAAGAATATTTCAAGTGAAACAACAACTCACCCTCCAATCTATCATGGCATGACATTTCTATAAAGTCATACAAAACTACCTAAAAGAAATGATAGACCATATGATACACCATGGAACCTGAATCAAAGAATTGAGATGATAAAAAAGAGGGAAACTAATGCACTTCCCATCACTAGTAAAGTGTGAAATTGTGGTGAATAATAATGAGAGGCAGGTAGCCTCCTATGTAGAAAAATAAGAAATCCATAGTTGTACACCACATACCTGAAAAATATGTTGGAATGACTACATGAGTCCCAACATATCTATGACAAAGGCAAGTTGACTCTCTACTTCAACTACATGGGGGACATCAGGGAGCTGGAGAAAATCCTCCCCTCTCTTTGATAGGCCAGTGATAAAATATATTTCCTTCTTAGAGGGCATATACCTCACCTCATGACTCACATGGAAACCTTGATCGTGGACACTCCACCGACTGATCAGATGTGCCAACAAGATAGGGTGTGCCTTCCGGGATGTTTCCTCCTCATGGTAATTGAGGAGGCTTACATTCCTTAAGAGTTCTTGGGTAGTTCCACTAATAGGGTGAGAGTATAAATCCCTCTCACTCTCTTTGACCTACCATGGTTGCAACATGTTGTATTGGTCCGCCATTTTCTCCTCCTCTTTCTGTTGCTACCTCTACTGAAATTTATGCTATATGGTTGACATATAAAATACATCATCCTCATACATAAAATACAATTTTGTTTTATTAAATGAAAAATGTGTCTATAAATGTGTAGACATAACTTTCAAGTAAAAAAAAAATCAATAGTGCACCCAAAAATAGTAACACACCATATCTAGTGTGCTATAAAATACAACCACAGCAGACATAGTTCACATAAACGTATGACACACCATTGTTGATTCACACATTTAAATTCTCATTAGCATACATCTCACTTATGCAGGGATGTACAAGTATAAACATTTTTCATTGGTACGAGATGTTCAAGTTATTGAATGCATCGAGCTATATTTTATAATACTATTTTTGTGGTACAGTTGAGCATATAAAAACACCATTCATAACCTAAAAATTTACACAACAATGTCCGCTTTATAGCTTTTCCTGGTGCATTTTCATTTATGAAATGAACTGAAACAATAGTGGTGTGTTAATATTAAACACCAAATTTGGTGGACCGTATAAAATGCTATTTATGTGAGCCAAAAATATCGAGCACATTGTGCATTTTTGTTTTAAAAACAATGGATTTTCTGAGCCAGTTTAAAATTATGATCTACTAAAAAATTAACTAAGGGAGAAGCATAGACATTACCTAGACATTTTCTTGTCAGGGAGACATTGTTAACACGTAACTGAAATCACCATTATTTCAGAAAATCAAAAAGTCACACACTGATCACGACACGGAAGGATGGTGAGAAATAGAAGCACCGACGATAGGGAATTTGTGTGAGGAAAAAGTGGCACCAATTCTTCATAGCTCTATAACACTGCAGATGGTAAAAATGAAATTTACAGCCAAGAGTTTTTATTTTTATTTTTTATTTAACCCTGTTCTGATGTAATATTATGACAACATCGTTTGTGAGAAATCCAAAAGCACCACTCCTTTTTTAAATTAAAAAACCTATAATAGTTCTTTTTTTAAGACACCTTAGGGAATTCTAATACATTTACCACACATGTGTTTTATTTCAATATATAGCACCACATTTAAAAAAATAAAATTAAAAACTACCTAGTGGTGCTCTTTGGAATACACACCAAGGCATTTCAATACATCAATTGCACCTATGCGTCATTGGAATATAGCACTACACTTTTTTTAAAATTAAAAACTATATTGGTGCACCTTATAAGTATGCACAAGGGTGTTTTACTACAAGAATATCACCGATGTTGCATGTGTATATAGCACTTCGAATTTTTAGAAGTTAACCATTTTCCGATGCTATCTATTATTCAACAAGGATGTGTTTTGTATTTAGCACACCAATTATTTTATTTATAAATATAAATCTATGATGGTGCACCATGTTCTATGCAACGATAAATAAATCTACGATGTTGCACCATTTTCTACACAGAATCGATGCTTGTATGGATAGTAAGGCATCAACGAATGTATATATTATAAATTCACTGTCAAAAAAAACATCCACTAAAATATCCACCCACTCACCTCCGCTACAAACTGATTTTTTGGCTATATTTATAGGGGCTTCCATGAAAACCTCCACTAGAAGTTATTTTCCTTGTAGTGAGAGGAAATGGGCATGGATAGCATAGGAAAAAATATGCAGTGAATGAAAAATTTTAGTGCATGGGTATCAAATATCCTACAATCACAAGAAAATATTTAGTTTCCAAAACAAAATGGTGATGGATGAAATCACCAACTAAGCTCTAGGATAGGCTATGGATATCAAAAAGTGCCACCAATTTCTCATCTCAAGGTTTAATCTATATCTAAGGTGACCATCTAGGATCATTTATTTGGAAGAATTGAAGGAGAAACAAAGGTTTTATTTTGGAGCATTCGTTCTAGGAAATACAAAATGGATGATTAGCACAGTTTTGGCAGGATGTATGAGAATAGGAACCCATTCTTGTTAGGGTGACCTATTCTAGTCAATCGAAATATTTTAACATGAAGTGGGTGGACCAAATATGTATCATTACTAATAACCCCCTATAAATTAACCTCATTGAAGTATAGGAGATGGACATGATGGGAGGATTAGTCAATTGTTTGGAAATGGAAAGGACATAATCCTTGAGATAGATAAGGCTTAGGGAAGGACATGACATACTGAGTTAGGGAGATTAATAACATGGTAACTTTAAGGTCAAACATACTTATGAGTTAAGAATGGGATATGACATAGAGGATAAATAGGAAATTTGGAGAAAAGGTTTGAACCTCATGTTTGGCCTATAATATCCTCCTTTCTATGGATACCTTCTAACAAAAAAATCCTTACATGGAATTGTCTTCTCAAAAAAGGATATTAAATTACCTTAATATAATTAACATGTAGAACTAAATGGGAGTTTAAAAATCACTTATTTAATTACTGTTAGGTCTCCTCTTGATTCTGGATGGGGGGTAAATCTACTATATTTATATCGATAGAAAAATAGGTGACATAAATAAAACAATTGAAGGTTTGAAATATGAAAAATTCCACAACACCATATTAAACAACCTCTTGAACTCACTTCGACATTTTCTTATCTAGAATACATGGAAAGTATAAACTAGATTATTTTTTAAAAATAAATCCTAGACCATGAAGGAGATATAGGGATTAATATAGATGAATCTATGAGAACTAACAATGAAAATGGTTGCTAGGAAAATGGGACAAAGTTAAAAATATTCTTGAATTGGTCGCTAGAAGAAATTACATTGTTACTAGATCCTTTAAGAGAACCTACTAACTCAATCCCCAAAGGAGAGGTGGGCACGATATATCTAGGAATTTCTCACACTCAAATTTGATTGGAATCCAAAGGAAATCCAAGAATATATGAAGAAACATGAATAATCATAGATGAAAATGGAATTGCAAGCCCCTTTTCTCTATAATAATATGGAGTAATTCCAATAATGGTGCAGAAATTGCTACTCTCAAAAAGTTTCTCTTCATAGCTAAGGATCAATGTTGAAAGAAATTGATAATTCTAGGAGACTTTAAACTAGACATCTTTGCAATTGGAAAAATTGTGAATGGTGTTAATTGAAAAATTTAATATTAAATAATTGGATACTCTTATTAGATTTAGCATAGATGGCTAATATGGAGAAATATTTGTAGGTGATTATTTCTTCTATTGTGAAGGGAAAGGTAATGTCCTAGTGAATAAATTGAAAATTGAGTTGGTCACCTAATCAAATATTTTTGGCATCATGGTTGCTGAATTCAACTATGGTCTCAGTTATTAATTTCATTTGATGAAAAGGTCATGTAAATGCATATGGTGTAATAATATGTCTCCTTCTATCATAGTCTATTCTGAATGAGTCCTTTTAGACATATGATGTAATTTGTACGCCCACTATGCATGGCAAGGATGATGTAATAACTGAAATTTTTAGTCATGTATGAACATTTGATGTATCCCCACTTGGTTGGTTGACTGATGTATGTATGAGCCATTGGTGATAGGAAGGTCATACTGACATAGTTGAGTTCTAGAGTCATGTTATTCTTTTGAAAAATATTTGTTCAGACTATGCATGTGCTCACGGGGAGCATAAACAGTATAGTGCATCTAAGTATGTACTATGGGGGAGAATATCTTAGTCTCCCCTTTTCCCTTCATGTCAAAGGGGGAGAGTATCTTGGTCTTGCTTGATATATCTAGTAGGTTCTACAACTTGACATGATCAACACCAATATGGTTGTCATCAAGTCCAAAGGGGTATGTTGTTGGCATCAAGGTACATATGTTGTCCTTGATGGCAACCCATATGCTGGGAAATTTAGAAATGATAAAGAGATGGATGATGGAAATTCACCTTGTAACAAGTCTATTAAGAGGTAAAATAGTAATAGAAGAAAAGAACAAGAAGATGAGACAAAGGATTACATATCGGAATCAAGAATTTGAGGAAAGAGAATGTTGGATTTCAGAGATATGTGGTTTGTGCTTTTTGAATCTTTGATTGGAGAATCCACAGTAAGAGAATCCTCCTTGTGGCTCTCCTTTTATCATATTTATCATCTTTCTCTTTACCCTGATGATGGATCCCATTTGGGATTCGAAACGTTGGTGTCCTCCTTCTGGCTCTCCTTTTATCATCTTTATCATCTTTCTCTTTACCCTGATGATGGATCCCATTTGGGATTCGAAACGTTGGTGTAAAAATTCTCTTACTGTGGATTCTCCGATGAAAGAGAATGTTTTAAGTTGTATACACTGGCGAACCTACTCCAAGTCATGTTTACACATAGGTACACACGATAAAAGGCATGTATATATATGCACGTAGTTTCATAGAAGAAAAAGCATGTATGGGATGGAAAATTATGGTTAAAGAATATCAACGGTCCATACCATGGTATTAGCCCACAACATTGAGTGGAATAACAGCTAACTGATCCCGTTTAAGAATACCATAGGTTCTAAGTGTTGTTTTGGTGCATGGTATTGAAAAAGGGTCTAGTATATAAGGAGAAGAAGATCGAAGGGATACCTGTGCAAGTGAAATGTTTTTTCATGAATACTTCTATTTGAAGTATATTTTGTGTTGTAAGGTCTATGGTTATACTATAGATCTGAAACATCATATGCAACCTTGGATACAATGTTAGATCACGATCATGAGACCTGAAATGACTTATCAATGTATGATCTGATAATGGATAGGCTAGAACTAAGTGACAATGCATGGCTTATGTTTTAAATGTTATGATCTGGGTTTATCTAAAGCCTTCAAAAGATGTGAAGTTATAAGTCATTATTTGTAGATTGATACGTAGGTTCGCCTCAGTGAAGGTGGGTATACATGTGGATTTGGCACTTCCATGTAGTGTATGAAGAGGAAGACCTTGTTCTTCATAAATGACTGATCTATCTTATCAGTGTTGTTGTTTTATTGTTGTTTGTCAATGATGTCTTCTTTAGATCTGAATTTAAAAGGGGATTGAATCTGGCTGAATGAATGATTGAGTAACGAGGGTGATGTTTTCTTCTATCTATTTATAACTCTATAATATGATAGTAGATCTTCAGAATGTCTTTGGTTAGTACAATTTTTGGTTCAGAAGTTTTATCATTCATTATCCTTATAGGCATACGTAGGTTGGGTTACAAAAAGTAGCGTATACATGTAGTTTATCCTCCTTGAAGTAGTATATAGAATCTGACATATGACTTTTGAGGTTGTAGTTGGTTCTGGTTATTGTTGTAGTGTTCTAGGTTCAGCTTTGAGTTCTGATGACAGTGATCTGACTATTCAGATTGATTGATTGTGTTTTTAGTTAGAGTTGACAAGGTTTAGTGATTGATTTATGCAGTTGTATTTGATGGTTGCATTGCATTGGTTATTGATTTTGTGATTCAATATTACTAATGGGTCTAGAATGAAGATTTGATGAAACGTGGCCTACATATTGTGTACTAGGAGTATGTAGTCTAAAAATTTATGAAGCGTGATCCCTAGAGAAAGAGTGAAGGCGGTAGAATTTTCTAGGCCAACACCTACATATTGGGAAACATATCACCCAGTATAAGATCCAGGGGGTTGGAGCACCCTTCCACTAGAAACTAGAAAACGAGTGAAGATTGTATGCTTCAGAAGGTAGATGTCAGGGTACTAGAAAAAGTCTGCATGAGTACAAAACTTGTAAACACATTTACTAATAAGAATATTGAAGACTGAGATGAAAACATCATGCTTTTTTCCCACATTGGGTTTCCACCTAAAAATATCGGTGTTCATGTGTGCTACTTATGTTTGTTGATTATGTTCTTACTGCATCTATTTAGTGCTTAGTAAATGCATCACACTTTGATTCAAGTTCACCAAGAAATGAATTAGCCATTTTATAAATTTTTTTATCTACAAGCAAGTTTCATTCATTATAGTCGTGGGCATACGCTGTTTGATTCCTGTAAAATCACGTATATAGTTTGAAAAGGAAAACTATTATTGTGAAATTCTAAATACTGATTCACCCACCAGCCCCCACTCTGAGTATTTTTCCCAAGAAATATCTCAAATGTTTAAATAAAATTGAAGGATGTCTCCCAATATCTTAGAGAATATTGTAAGAAATTACAACTTAAAAAAAAAATAACTGCATGGGATAATGGAAGCTGGGGAAAATGAATGATGGAGAGGTTAACCACTTGGATTGGGCATAGATGGGAAGGGTAGTGGCCAATATTATGTGTCACGTTTCTACCTACATGTTGATAGAAAAATGAAATTATCATTTAGAAAGTATGGGGTTAATTGATAGGGATAAAAATGTAATGAAAATATGACGAGAGTTGTTAAGTTTTCTCCGATGGAATTTAATTAGACGTGATAGTTTGGGAGTCGAAAATTTAGGACTACAAGTAACAAGGTATAAATTTGTGAAACTATTCTAATTTCATCTTGGTGTCATCCAACTTGAATAGTAGGGAGGAGAGCCTGTTGTGCTCTACAAACAATCCCCCATTTCATATCATTTTTATTCATAAAACATTAACCTATGAAATGGGTCCCTTTAAAATAAAATTGATATCAATACTTTTATTTTTCAAAAAGTCCGATAATCAAATGAACGCATTTATAAAAACCTTTTTGAACAATACCCTTTTAAAGAAATAAAATGAATCTTGGTCATTGCGATAAAGTGATCGCAAGATCGCATATCGCAATGACATAAGAATTATACATAAGCGGCACAAAGCTTTCCGCCGATGCGATATCGCAATCAACAATCAGCAATATCTAATGCATGCCTCAAAGCGCCCTATGTCATTTGCCCCGATGCGATGCGCATTCGGCGTTCGGTGTTCAGTGATTGGCGGTCTATTCCCACTTGAGTCTTGATGCGTATAAAGCTTTTCACCGATGTGATATCGCATTCGGCGATCGGCGGTACCCAATACTCATCGTTAAGGCACGCTCGTCATATACCCGATGCGATGCGATAAAGCACGGTTTTCGATAACAAGCTGTTAAGTGATGGGATAACTCAATTCATTCATATTTAAGGCTTAATCACTTGCGCTCAGCCGCCAAAACATCCATTGCATGCTTAAGGGGATTATTCGCCCGAATAACGATTTAATGGACATTTAAAGGATGACAGGTTTTATATAGCCAATTAATGGAATCATGTCTTAAAATCTTTCTATGGATTGTCATCGCGCCCGTTTTAAAAGCTGAATATCTTATTATGCATCTATTCATATGTTATTGTCACTTGCAAGCTTTCATCGTTATCTTTCTGTATTACACGCAATTGCCTGTCTGTGCAGAATTCATTCATAGACAGGAGTTTGAGCATGATGGGAAAGAAATCAAAGAAGACTGCAGGTGCTTCCACTCCACCAGTCACAAGACAAGCTACTATAAACAAGAAGAAAGGCCTAATTTCTGATACTACATGCATGGGTCTCACCAGAGTTACTTGGCAAGGCACTTATGACTTAATTGAAGCCGAGAAACCGCAGAAGGCAGTAACAGAAGCTAGCGCAGATTCATTACGGAAGTATGATTGTACTCTCAAAGATTTAGCCAACTCTTTCCTTCACAGAATAGCAGCCAGTGAGCAAATTCTCCCATACACAGACGTTGTGCGATGGGCGATTGAATAAATCCCAATCATGGACAGAACTTTTAGCACCAGAGATGGGAGGATTTTCGGATCATTCAAGGCAGATGACTTAAGGCGAATATATCATTTGCCTGAGCCAAAGAAAATATATAACAGCGCCTTCCTGGAGAAGTTTGCAAGCGAAAATGAAATTGAATCCGAACCCATCAAGTATTGGAGACAAAATCCAAACAAGCACAAACACGAATCTTCCGGTAAGTATTCGGTTGATTCTTTGGCTTCTCCTTATTGTTATGCGGGTATAATGATGTGTAGGCTATGGGGATTGCACGACTCTACTATTTTCACCATAGAAATGGTTCCTCTTATGGAGGTAGCAGTAAACAGTATAATTATGGATTGTGCTACTATTCTCTCGGATAAACTAGCAGTAGTTGTTCGTGATTTTAGAAATAAGACTGTGGTCACTAAAAGGAAAATCCCCCCATTTTACTATAGTGCATATATCTTAGACACATTATGTTTCAATTCCGAATTCCTGTTCTCGGTTGGAGGTGGACTGCACAAGACCCCTCGCCCATTCATATATATCACCAAAAATTGTGGAAGTCTTCCTACAAAGACCACCTGTATCAAATCTGCAATGGCTTTATGGCGCCCATTTACTATTCCATTTTTGATAAACCCATTCCAAAGATTTCCTATCAAGCTTCCTTTGATTTACCAGCAGTGGCAAGTTGGTTTGGAGAAGAGAAATTTACCTATATCAGAGTTTATGGCGGCCAAGCCAACCCACATGTTCTCCCTTTATATGTCCCAGATAAGCTGCTAGCATGATCCGGATCTTGGGAGGAGGCCCCCAAGATCTAAAAGATTGAAATGGATCTTGGGGGAAAGACCCCAAGATCTGAAAATTTGAAATTACCAGAAGAAAA
>APFE031515201.1:305975-334364 GCA_000404065.3 Pinus taeda
GACAACGAAAACCGGCTTTCCCTTTGCAACTAGTCAACATTGAACAACCATTTGAGCAATGGGGATTGGATATCATTGGGGAAATTAATCCACCTTCTTCCAAGCAGCATAAGTATATTCTTACTGCTACCGACTATTTCACTAAATGGGTTGAAGCAATCCCTTTGAAGACAGCAAATTCTGAAGCAATCATTGAATTCATAGATCAATTCATCATTACCAGGATTGGTGTCCCAACTGCTCTTGTTTTTTATAATGCTTCTTATTTCTCAGGCAATGCTATGTTTGATTTTGCTATCAAGAGAGGATTTAAGTTAAAGTATTCCGCTAATTACTATCCCCAGGGTAATGGTTTAGCAAAGTCCACTAATAAGAATCTAATCAAAATCATCAAGCGAACAATCGAACAAAATCATAGAAATTGGCACAAATCCTTAGTGTTTTCATTATGGGCTGATAGGATAACACAGAAAGCTTCTATAGGAACCTCTCCGTTTAATATTGTGTATGGAAACGAAGCAATACTGCCCACAAACCTTGTTCTTCCTTCTTTAACCCTAGTGCAGTTCATTGAGGAAGCTCCTTCCTCTTCTATTCAGCTTAGATATGATCAAATCTTAAAGCTAGAAGAAGAAAGAGAAAAAGCCAAGGATACCCACCCCAAACATCAGTAAATCATCAAAGCAGCTTTTGATTCAGTCTCATCAGGTTAAAAACAATTCCAAGTCAACGATTTAGTTCTGAAATGGGACAAAGCCCATGAGGACAAGGGAAAACACACCAAGTGCCAGAAGTTGTGGCTTGGACCATTTTAGATTTGTGACAAAGTAGGCCATTCAACCTTTATATTGCAAGATTTAGCAGGTTTGAGGGATTCTCTCCCTGTGAATGGCCTCATCCTAAAAAAATTATTCAATTGAGAAGGTAACCCCTTCTCCTTTCATTTCTGTAGGATTTTATAGTTTGTAGGATTTTTAGGAAATAAAGTTTAAAGGCATCTTCCATTGACCTTTTGCTATGTTTGAAAAGTCGTCTCACAGAAGTGTTATGAATATTTGCTTTCAAAAAATAGAACTTTTAACCGAAAGAGATAATTTTTAGGAAATTAGGTATCATTGTATTCTGAATTCACAATTTAAATTTGGTGAACTCCTCCCAAAGCATAGAAGTAATGTAAGTCATTTTCTGTTTTCAAATTGGTCTCAAAAGGTTATCAATATCAAAGATAGAAGTCAATTCAATTTCAGCATCTTCAACTCTTAACCTGTCATCCATTGACTCTTAAGGAAAAGATTGTTCACCCCATTCATTAAAGTTTATGATTGTTCAGAGTGTAATTCCAAAATATAAGATAATAAAGATAAGAGGTTTTATTACAAGCCTGCTTACCATGTTCATAAGGAAATAGCTTAACTGACATTACCAATACTGCATACCAAAACAGGGTAACGGCTTGAAATTTCAAGACAAGGAGTCTCATCACGAGCTAGCTTGTTCAGTTAGACTACTACCAGTGAGTGGCATTGTCAACATCTGGCCACCAAACCTGGGCAATGGCTTTTTTATCCTGTCAATGACAGAAAAAAGAAAGATGAACAAAATATGAAAACATGTTTTGAATTCATTCTGATAATCACACTCTTAATTGGATGGGACAATGGACAATTACATGGTTAAAAGGTATCCCTGTCGAAACTATAAACGTTTGCTGGCAGCAGAGGCTCTACCTATGACAGACGAGTTTACTATAGAGGCTGATTTGGAAAGATTTTCTATTTTTATCATTATAAACCAATAAAGACCCATTTGAGACTTAAAATGTACTTATTTCAAGTTAGCAAAGGGAGGAAGTTAGCAAAATTAGTTTCATGATATTCAGAATGCATAAATATCTAATTATATCAGAATTTTCCCCTTGTAGTTGAAACACTATTTCAAAAAGCTTAAGTATTTTTTGATTTTTCCAGAGATAACTGGTTCTTCCAGCGAATCGACAATTGTTGTGCTCTACAAACAAACCCCCATTTCATATCATTTTTATTCATAAAACATTAACCTATGAAATGGGTCCCTTTAAAATAAAATTGATATGAATACTTTTATTTTTCAGAAAGTCTGATAATCAAATGAACGCGTTTATAAAACCATTTTTGAACAATACCCTTTTAAAGAAATAAAATGAATCTTGGTCATTGCGATAAAGCGATCGCAAGATCGCATATCGCAATGACATAAGAATTATACATAAGCGGCACAAAGCTTTCCGCCGATGCGATATCACAATCGGCAATCGACAATATTCAATGCACGCCTCAAAGCGCCCTATGTCATCTGCCCAGATGCGATGCGCATTCGGCGTTCGGCGTTCGGCGATCGGCGGTCTATTCCCACTTGAGTCTTGATGTGCATAAATCTTTTCACCGATGCGATATCGCATTCAGCGATCGGCAATACCCAATACTCATCGTTAAGGCGCACTCGTCATATAACAGATGTGATGCGATAAAGCGCGGTTTTCGATAACAAGCCGTGAAGTGATGGGATAGCACAATTCATTCATATTTAAGTCTTAATCACTTGCGCTCAGCTGCCAAAACATCCATTGCATGCTTAAGGGGATTATTCGCCTGAATAACAATTTAATGGACATTTAAAGGATGACAGGTTTTATACGGCCAATTAATGGAATCATGTCTTAAAATATTTCTATGGATTGTCTGCGCGCCTGTTTTAAAAGCTGAATATCTTATTGCACATCTATTCATATGTTATTGTCACTTGCAAGCTTTCATCATTATCTTTCTGTATTACGCGCAATTGCCTCTCTATGCAGAATTCATTCATAGACAGGAGTTTGAGCATGATGGGAAGGAAATCAAAGAAGACTACAGGTGCTTCCGCTCCACCAGTCACAGGACAAGCTGCTATAAACAAGAAGAAAGGCCTAATTTCTGATACTACATACACGGGTCTCACCAGAGTTACTTGGCAAGGCACTTATGACTTAATTGAAGCCAAGAAACCACAAAAGACGGTAACAGAAGCTAGCGTGGATTCATTACGGAAGTCTGATTGTACTCTCAAAGATTTAGCCAACTCTTTCCTTCACAGAATAGCAGCCAGGGAGCAAATTCTCCCATACACAGACGTTGTGCGATGGGCAATTGAAGAAATCTCAATAATGGACAGAACTTTTAGCACCAGAGATGGGAGGATTTTCGGATCATTCAAGGCAGATGACTTAAGGAAAATGTATCATTTTCCCGAGCCAGAGAAAATATATAACAGCACCTTCCTGGAGAAGTTTGCAAGCGAAAATGAAATTGAATCCGAACCCATCAAGGATTGGAGACAAAATCCAAACAAGCACAAACACGAATCTTCCGGTAAGTATTCGGTTGATTCTTTGGCTTCTCCTTATTGTTATGCGGGTATAATGATGTGTAGGCTATGGGGATTGCACGACTCTGCTAGTTTCACCATAGAAATGGTTCCTCTTATGGAGGCAGCAGTAAACATTATAATTATGGATTGGGCTACTATTCTCTCGGATAAACTAGGAGTAGCTGTTCGTGATTTTAGAAATAAGACTGTTGTCACTGAAAGGAAAATCCCCCCATTTTACTATAGTGCATATATCTTAGACACATTATGTTTCAATTCCGAATTTCCTATTCTCAGTTGGAGGTGGACTACACAAGACCCCTCGCCCATTCATATATATCACCAAAAATTGTGGAAGTCTTCCTACAAAAACCACCTGTATCAAATCTGCAATGGCTTTATGGCGCCCATTTACTATTCCATTTTTGATAAACCCATTCCCAAGATTTCCTATCAAGCTTCCTTTGATTTACCAGCAGTGGCAAGTTGGTTTGGAGAAGAGAAATTTAACTATATTAGAGTTTACGGCAGCCAAGCCAACCCAGATGTTCTCCCTTTATATGTCCCAGATAAGCTGCTAGCAAGAGAAATTGCTTATCAAATTACGGCTGAGAGTACTACACAGACTCTCAAAAAAGAAAAGAAAAGAGGATGGCCCTATTTTCCCTTGAGGTTTGGTGTCTTTACGTTGCATGATCTCAAACATGCAAAAAAGGAAGCCACAAAGATTCAATCTTTAGCTCTGGCCAAAATCCCAAACAGGGCATTTGATCCAAAGTTAGTTGCGTGTGCCGCATTAGAACAAGCCAAATTGACAAAGTTTGAGCATCAGGGAGATATGTTTGATGACCTGTTCACTTCAATTGAAACTATAGGTCAGGCTAAAGAACTCGCTAAGATGAAATATAATGATGAAGGGTTGACTGAGTTCAATAAACTTAGAGAACAGAGGTTGCAAACTCTGCCTCTAGATTTATTAGCAACAACCCCAACGACATCGTCAAGCGAGTCTGGTCGGCAACAGTTAAAGGAACCTCCTGCTATAACAAAAGATCATAATAAGGAGCAGGAGGAAAAGTAGAGGAAAGAGCAAGAGGGAAGGAAGAGGAAGGAGCAGGAAGAACAGCTGAAGAAAGAGCATGAGGATAAGCAACAGAGGGAACAAGAGGAGCATAAGAAGAAAGAGCAGGAACAAGTACAGAAGGAGTCTCAAACTGATAAAAGGAAACAGACCACCACTGATGCCAATGTAGATACTACCACAGACCCTAAATTGCTCCAAGAATGGCAGTAGTTTGATTCTATCATCAATGGAGTAAAATGCTCAAAAGATACACACACTTCTAAGACCAGCGACATGCAATACAATACTTCATCTCAGGTTCTAAGTGGAACCAGTGGCCCACCTAAGTCTAAGGATGTTGAGATAATTCCAAAAGATCCCACCGATCAAATCATTCTGCAGGTAGAAGATATTCCTCCATTGGATGTTTTCTACAGTCTGAGGCATAGAGCAGTTGTAAAGCGATCAAGGAAAAGACGAAGGATTAATAAACCTTCTATCTTTCCAGAGCAAACGGTCACGGGTAATGTAGTATAGAAGGAGAAATTGGACCCCTCCGATGATCTAACAAAGTTGTCACAGTATGATGGAGCCTATTCGGCAGCAACAATCAACAAAGCATCAGAGGTAAGCCTTCTATTGAAGAATAAGGACCAAGAAATCTACACATTACAGACGGAATTGGTCGAAACAAAGCAGAAGGCAGTGCAAGCAGAGGAGCAGTTGCTGGCACAACAACAAATGAATAATCAATTAACCCAGCAATTGCAAGCAGAAAAGCAAAGGATTGACCAAATTGCAATCCAGAAACAGAAAGAAT
This sequence comes from Pinus taeda, assembly GCA_000404065.3. Taxonomy (NCBI): domain Eukaryota; kingdom Viridiplantae; phylum Streptophyta; class Pinopsida; order Pinales; family Pinaceae; genus Pinus; species Pinus taeda. The sequence continues at coordinate 311,243 of APFE031515201.1, forward strand.
TGATAGAGTCATTGACACAGTTGAAAGCAGCAAATGAACAAATGGTGAAAACCAAAGATGAGCAAATCGCTCAAATGTCATCGCAGCTAGAAAAGATAAAAGGGGCTTCGCAAGTGGCAGAGTTTAGAAAAGAAGAATCATTGATAAACAATGCGTTAATATCTCAGGTTAAACTCTTGTGTCAACAGATTGCTCAAGCTGAGCCACTGTGCGAATTAACTACATCTATAAATGAGCAAGTAGAGAAAGCCAGGGATGAATTAAATCAAGCCTATGAGGCCATTACTGCACATCTTGAATGGCAAGATTCTGACCAGGGAAAAGCAAAAAATTTTCCCAGGATATTTGGAATATATAAGGATATACTTTTCACAGAATGGCACACTCAGGTGTTAAAAGCAGAGAGAGCGGCTTCAAGATGTAGATCAACTTCTAGCAATCTAGTTGATTTAGTCAACGACACCCGCTACTTGGAAAATATTATTTCCCAATGTACACCAGGAAAGATGACAACAACAAATACATTGGAGAAATCATGTTATCCTAAGTTAGAAGAAAAGGGAAGATTAATCGTCGGGGTTAATAGTTTAAACTTGGAAGCATATTGGCTTTTCCTAATTAAGCCACATACACAAAGAGCCGCCCTGAAGTGTTTAACAGATGCAATCGGGTGTATGATCCCTGATATTCAAGATGCTACCTATGTTGCCCAGCTCAGTTCGCGCCTCAACAAACCTCCAGAAGTTGAGCCAATTCTTGCAATAAATCAGCTCAGATTCAAAGGAAAGCAGCCGACTTGATGAATCACCCTCCAGCTCGCTAGATCGCTAGCCAAAATAGGATCAAAAGTTATTGATATCAGTTTAGTAGCATTTCTGTTTAGTAGATATTTAAATTAGTATTGTATTTATAGACCCTTTCATGTTTTTAGAAAGGGTCGTAAAATTTTGTAAGAGATTCAATAGACTGAAGTTTGCACTACTGTGCTTCAGCCAATATTCTTTTATGAAACTCGACTAGTTGTTCTTACCTTAATGAGGAAGTTTCTTTATGAAATTGTGCACTATTGTCGTTGATTGAAGAATTTTTTTTGCGTTAAAGGAAGAACTACAAATAGCAATTGATATCTGGGAGTGTCACGCAGCTCATATGGTATTTTTATCTATGTCTAAATTCATTCCGTTTATATGAATTGTTATGTGATTATTCTTGCTATCGTTGATTATCTGCATGCGCTATAATAGCAGATCTTATTCATTCCACTATTGGATGTTTAGTGATGTGCCTTTGCTTTCAATCATGTGTATGATAATGATATAGATGTTTAAAGTGTGGTAATTTCGCTTCAATCGCTCTGCTTAACTATTTAAGCACAGAAACCTCAAATGTATTAATATCTATGTTGTAAAGATACAGTCATCTATATTCTTGTCTTTTAGACATAGAGCATCAAACGCTATGCTTTAGAGCTCAATAGATTCCCAGGATAGTTTTATTTATTTATATTTCTGTCAATAGTTTTAGCCTTTTGCTCACCGCTAATGTTATCTATAAATCATTCACCCATCCCATTTATATATTTCTGGGAAATTGGTCCCATTATCCTGAGTCGGAGCCACTACCCCAATCGGAAAAGGAGCTGCACTCAGGTCCGGAACGGGTGGTTTCCCCAATGTTGTTGCAAAGATTTTCGAGGCATCAACATAGCCATATGAGGTACATAGGAGAATAATATATCATATGAAATTTTGTTCAATAAAGGAATACCACTCCTAAGTATTATGGCTACAATGTCAAGGTATAAATTTTCTTGGATCACTGATAGGGTTGTTGGTTTGGTTCATGGTTTGACTCCACTTATACATAGTTGCATTATAGTTCGATAGTTTTAGATGGTAGTCTTACTCAAGCTGTTATGCCTAGAAATATTTTTGTTAGAGGAACCACCTTTTCTCCCGTGCTCCTATTGCAATTTTTTAGTAGTGATAGTGATAAGGAAATTTCAAGAAGAAGTTCATCAGAATGTCTCTAAGGTCCTTGTTGGAGGATGGTGCCATTATCTACAATTATTAATTGGTTATGGAGTTGCAATGTCTAGTGGAGGAGCTAGGGTTGGGAGCTGTGAAGGGTTCAGGGTCAGGGTCCTATGGCTCTGCAGGTGGAGGGTGAGGGGTCTATGTGCAGGATAGGGAGGCATACAAGAACGGGGACCAGGGCAGCTGTGGGACAACAGGTGGCTTGTGAAGAGAACGGATGAGGATAGTTGGATGTTCCATCCTCGGAAAATTTTGGGAACAAGGCAATCCTCTAATGCTTTCCTTTAGATAATGGCAACTAGAGTTTTTATAGGGTTTGGAAACTTGTTAAGTTGTGCTGCCACCTCCCCTAAGTATCATGCGACTGTTAACAGCATGGTGAGAGGAAGCAATAATGGGCAGCATTCACCTTGGGGATGTCAATAGTTATGAGGCTTAAAAAAATTAAAAAATAGTCAAACCCCACGATGTCGTCGATTTAGATCCCGAATTTGGAGACATTTTGTTAGTTTGGGGCTTGAAGGTTACAAATCAGAACATAGAAAAATATATTCATCCAGCTAGATGATCTGGGAAGGAGAATGTAGGCTTGGAGTTGACATGGAAGTAAAATAAAACCGTAGGGTTGCTGGAGGAGAGTTTAGGGCTAGCGTTTCTAAGCGGTTAGAAAGATTCAACTCTTTTTCTCAACTAGGGGGCGATTTTTCAGTTGGATGTGCCATAGGAAGTGGACGAAGCAAATTTCCCTCGTTTAAGTTTTGATATTCCACATCCTCTAAGTCAATTTTACTCTGGGGGGCTTGAGGACATAATTATTAGTTGGGGGTTGAGGAATCTCGAGAAGAGAAGACCAGGGTTTGGGCTAGAGGTAGATCTAGGGTTTGCTATGGCAGAACACCCACTAGTTTCAAGGCAAGAGAAAAAATTTCAGCGTCCAAGAAAACCCAACGAGCATAATCATTTATCTTGGGTCGCTGACTCAGGGTTTGAAGTGGGATCAGGTTTAAGGGATAAAGCTACAACACTCGGAAGGGTTCTTTATCAAGGGGGAAAGGAAGGAAGAGTAGTAATCTTAGCCACTGTAGAGGAAGCGATCGACAACGAGATAGCAGAAGGAAGGGAGGGAGGAGGAGGACGAATTATTGTAGTAGGGAGGAGTCCCAGTACACTATAGGAAGGCTTAGTAAATGTTGAAGAAACTATTATCACTCATAATTTTCTCAAGGTTAAAGAAAGAAATTTCTGAGGTAACCACAAACCAAACTTTTAAGTATAGATCCTAGCCAATCTACACTCAAAGAGGGCCCTCTCTTTATGATTTAGTGTTTTTTTGGTATGATATTAGGCTATTTATTAATGCTTAATGAATTTGTTTTTATTTGTTTGGTGGAATTAAGGGAACAGATGGGAAGAGCGGATATTTAGGCCATTGTGTTATGGAGTCAAGTAGGAAAGGTTTATCAAGATTTGATTAATCACCGAGGTAAGAGTTCACAAGGCAAGCTAGCACAACAAGGACAAATCTGAAAGTCTTAATGGATGGAAATCTTAACAAGGGCCAAAGGCAATGAAGAATATTTAACAGAGGTTAAGATGAATAAGGGAGGTTTGGCAAGTAGTAAGGGAAATTAAGAATCCTGTACTAGGGGCCAATAGAGGGAATGAATTAGAAAAGTAAGAGAGCAACTAAGAATTCCCAAACTTTAGAAATTTAGTAGAAAACATTAAATAAGCAAACAATTAAAAGAGAGAGCACTTAAGATAATTATGATGATATTACTCCTTGTTTCATTTTAAGAAATATAAGAAGCACATGATATTTCATAACATAAAGGAAAACAATAATCAAACTCAAAGAAATGATACTTATTTGTTTCCCATAGTGCACATGAATCAAGTGAAATATCCTCGGCTTTATTTAATCTAGTAAACCAGTCCCAACCATGATTAAAATAGCTCCTTTAGCTCAAAAAGAAAATCTACTGAAATGATTTTTAATCCACACAAAATACTTCAAATGAAGAAGTATTTATACTAATTCTAAACTGAAATATTTTGAAGAAATATCAAGATTGGTTTTACAAATATCTCAAACTCTTTTACATTAATAGAACTGGAATAAAGGACATTAAAAAATAATGCATCTATTTTGCACTATTTTTATGGATTTATGGTGACAAATAAGATCAATTAGAAAATTATAGCAACTCATAAGTGATGATGAGGCATCCCAATCACTAAATGCATCCTTCCTTTGTGCATTCTGCCCTAGAAATTATGCAAACTTAGGGTTCCATGATACGCTTGTATGTCTCAATCCGAGATAGATATGTAAAAAGTGAAAGAGGTTATTGTATATAAAAATAATTTTTATATAAACCTCTCTCAGTTTCCCAAAATTCAGCTCCAACTATTCACAATATTCTCTAACAAAAGATGTCAAAAATAGAACTTTGCACAAACTGAAAAATAGGTTGTGAAGACATGCATTTATCTCACTTTTGGTAATACCCGTAAAATGAGTGAGATAGTTTTTTGTAGTGTGGTCGGTTAGGAACAACAACCTCCTCCAGTTTTTCAAAATACCTCTTTGATTGCCCACAATAGTTTTTGTAAAACTATGACTTAAACAGGAAATGTCTGAAGAATGTACCATTTCTGCTCTGATTTTATCTTTTAACCTCAAATTTCTTATAACTTTTTTTCGCTTTTACTTTGGATAAACTTCATTGTTGGTGTTGAAAGTGTTTTCATCTCTCTTTAACCCTTACTTCATCCAAGTTTACCTTTACCGTTTTTCTTTTACCGTTCTGTTTTTTGATCTATCTTCACTTTGACATGAATCTATATGCTCTGTAACTGTCTTCCCTACTGTTTATCTTCATGCCATCTGATTTACTTGACTCGGTCTTCAATCTGATACTCTTTAACTCTGATACACTTTGACTATTCTTTACTGTGTCCTTTTACCTTCACTATATATTTTAGGTTTTTACTGTCTATTTCAACAGTAAATCCTTTTATTTTTGTGTATATTAGCATTAGGTAGTGGATGTAGGTTAAGTACACGCATATCGTATTCATCTGCCTTATAACTGTATTCTCTATTTGCTCACTCTATTTTGACTGTCAATGTTGTTTGTAGTTTTCTTCTTCTCTATTTCCTTGTACAATTGTGTTCATCCTGTGAGCACAAGTTCTAAATGAGGTTTCTATTGATTCTTGAAATAAACCAGTTTTGTGACTAGTATCAAAATTGTTTATCCAAGATCTAATCTTAGTTTGATAACCTAAAAAGATTCAGTATTATTCAAGAGAATACAAGCTTTCATGAAGGCCACTTGATGGCTCTCTCGCATAGGGATGACAGTGAAAGGGGTTGCAATAGAGCTTTGGATGAAAAAAAATGGTGAAATTGTGTTGTAGAGGTTCGGGGAGGCGCTAGGGTGTTTCATAGGTTTACACAGTTGAATAGGTGAAAACCATGAAAAGACAAGTTTTCATGTTATAAGGTTCAATCGGGAGAATTTTGAAATATGGCACAAAAGTCACTTAAGTGAACGAACAGGTGGTTTATCGAAATGGCCAGGAAGCAGTATTAATGGGCCATCATAGAACTTGTGAGTCATGGGCAGTATTGATGGGAGGCCACCCGATTCCATTCATCAAGAACCACATAGCAACAGGGTGAATAGTGAAACCACTCACATCTGGTGGGTAATGGTCGGCGTTCGGGGGCCACTACATATGCGTGTCAACCGTTGGATCAAAAGGGGTCAGATCACATAGTAATCGGGGGTGATGATTTGGTGTGAGGTTTAATGGAGGGGCCCGACGAGATTTTAATGCTCGGAGGGATTAATTAACTGTGGTTTAGGGAATCTTAATGACATTGGTGGTTATTTTATTGGTAGGGACAAATTATTAATTAATCACTGATTGATTAATTAGTTTCTATATTTCGGAGGTGGGTTCTGGTTATTAATTAGTCACTGATCGATTTAATTCATCCCATTAATCATTTTATTAATAAGGCTTATGTTTCAATCCTTGGGGCAGGATATTTATCATATGGGTTAAATAAATAATACGGGAAGGGTTTATTTTTGGAAGTTAAATAAATATAACATAAATTAAAATTAATATGAAATGGAGGTGGAAAGACAATTGCGCTAAGTATAATGTATTAAAATTCATTTATATATCCACGTTTACACATTATAACTTAGGCTAAATCCTTTTTTTTTGTGTTTTTTGTGAAAAAAGGGGTTTTGTGTTGGGATAATTACTTTCCCTAAGAAAATTGTGATTCTACCTTAGGAAAAGGGGGTTCAGGGAAATGAATGAATGATGGAGGGGGTGAATGTTGATAAGGGGGTTTTTATGCTTAGACCTTATAAGTTATTGGGTTGAGGGTCTGGTCCCTCCATAAGTTAGAGAAATTCTCTCAGCCCCTCTAACTTAAGATTTTAGGTACTTTAAGACTTTCCTTGGAAATTAGTTACGTGAAAAATGTAATGAATGAGGCAGGTTAATCAATTCGACTTTGTGAACCTTCATGCGTGATTGATTTTTACCCATACTTAGAACTTTTGATGATGAAAGTGAATATTATGTTCTTATCTGAAAATCATCACAATTTTTCAACCATTGAACTACTTACCCACCTACTCATCCTACAAATTTTACTTCTCTTCATTAGGGTGCACTTAAATTGGTAAGCCCTTATCAACAAATTTTTCTTTTCTTTTACAATAGAAATATATCTAAGTCTATCCTTATTACATCCAAGGGCTCAGGTTAAACAGTTGGCATCCTTTTATTCAGTATACCTATCTACTTATCTGCCAAGATTACACTGTTTGGTAAAATATTTATTCTCTACCTATCAACACCAAATTCAGAATATGGAATAACCAAGATTAAATTGTTTGATTACCATGGATTGTGGCATGAATAACAAGTTGCACACAATAATTATTATGCATAAAAGTAAATGGTAGTGGCATTTGGGCTTGCACACTTTCAAGGTATTTTCTTTTTGAGGTTAATTTTAATTTTTTTGGACCTTTTTCCTTCTTTTTTCCCTTTTCTTTTTCTTTTAGGGCATACCATCTTTATATTTTTTTTATTTTTTTTCTGAATTTTTTAATATGGAAAACATTTCCATAAAGCAAAGGTATGTACATATTACAGAGATGTACTAAGTCAGTCATAAATTATGACACCTATTAGTATAGGAACCTAACAGTGGCTTCACTTGGCGATGTCATTTCCTTGTGAAATGTCAAGAACACCGTCGACTAGTAGCCTCATCCATTGGCGATGGCATTATGCTCTGTTGTATAATCTTTGTGATTGAAAATTTTGATTTGAAATTGTAGCCATTTATGCAAACTGAAATCCGATCTAACATAAAGTTGTTGCTGAAATCTGACTTTATTCAAACTAAAATCCTACCTACTTATTCTAATTAGCTTTCTAACTACTAGTTAGGTAAAATGAAACGACCAATGAAACCACTCAAGCATCATATACATTGGTAACTTTTGTTTCTTGTGCTTGTTGGTGGTTAAGATTGAGATCCCAAAATGAAATATAACTTTTTTAACCTTTGAGAAGATAAAGAAATTCCTGATTTCCTTTATTGACTCTAGAAACTATACAAAAGGATCTTGTAAAATATATACACTATTCTTGAACTAATTTAAACAAATGTACAACTCTTGTGTATGGCATGCATGCCATGATACTGAAATAATACCTTCACCTTTATCACCCCACATGTTTTCAAATGAGCTTTGTGATGATGTTTCTTCTAAAAATGGCAAGAAAGCTAGTTGCCTAGCCAAGTCTGTATCAATACCTTTTTCAAAGTCATAGTTAGCTAATGTAGAAGGACTTTGACTACAAATTCCATCCAACACATTAGCTGTTGGATCATGAAATATTTGAAGAGACTGTTGCCATCTATTTTCTATTGGTTCCAATGAAACTCCATGATTTTCTAAAAACTACTCATCATTTTTTACATATAGATTATGCAAATTTCCTTTCAGAAACTGAGCTGACTGATAACAAAATGGTAGAGAATCATCTTGGATAGTTTGCCAATATGTTCCGGCTTCCAAGTCTTCTTTTGCAACCTGACATTCAATAGCATGTTTGGGTCGCAAATCTAGATATAAGAAGTCTTGAACAAGGATTTTATTGCCCTCTAGATGGTTAATATCAAAACTTGTTGACATTTGATTTCTAATTGCATGAAAGTTTTCTCTAATAAACTGAAATGAAGCAAAACAGAATGGCAAAGTTCCTTCACTGATTTCAAAATTTTCTGCACTTTCCTCCTCATTCTCATCGCTGAAATGAACAAGTTGATCACTATTTTCAAGCTGCTAAACTTGGACTTCCTTATTCCCCAAACTAACTTCTTATTCCTCTGCAGGGTTAATTTGTATTTGAGGAACATAATCATTATTATAGTTATCAAGCTTAGGCACATCATCATAATAAGTAATGTCACCAACTGTACATATTAGATCAGCAGATTGCCTCTCCACATATGGTTCTATAACTCTATCTTTTGATTTGTCATTGTTGGAATTAATAGGAATTTGTTCATGGTAGTCATCCTTTTCCTTTTGCAAAACAAATGTGTCATGGTGATTTTGAACAAAAAGTTCATCTTTCATGGTGATCTTCTATATCCTCTCCACTATCTTCTTTACCAAAATGTCAAATTTTACCTCTTCTTTTGCTTTTAACTTTTCTCTTCTAATTTGCAGATTAACTTCTACATCTACTGCCATGTTCTACATATGTTCGAGTGTTTAGAGGTTTCTTTCTCTTAGGTAAAATTCTAGCTCTGGATCAAATTCTCTTGGGTAATGCAAAAGAGTTGAACCTCCGGGAGGTCTTATATTTGATGGCATTGAATAATAGATTTGATTAAATATGTCTAAAAATTGTTGTATTTTTTCATCTAGATATCTCTTTACTTGATTATATTCTTCTATGATTACAAGAAGATTGACTTTGATTATCCATATATTAAGGAAGAGTTTGAGAAACTGCTGAAGATTTGAGATGCTTGCTTCAACTAGGGTTTTGAACGAACTCTTGACTTTGTCTTGCAAAGAGAGAGCAAAAAGCCTAATACTGACATCCTTTTCATCTACTTCAAATAAGTTAAGATAATCCTTAAAAGCTTGAATATGTTTTTGGGAAATGATACCATTCTCTTGATCAAACCTAGGGAAATACCTGTGATAATCATTAGGGAAAGCTTGGAGTGTCGCAAGTAACGTAAGGGGCTTATATCTATCAAGAACATTACAAGCTATAGGAATATGTATAAGGATTGTGTGATTAGTCTTGATTGTTTCAGATTCTTTGATTGGAATATGATCTTCATTAGATTTAGAAGAAAGTTGTTAAAATATGTAAGGAGACTTTATATCTACAACTTTTAAAGGAGAATAATAAAAAATTAATCTAAATTATTCTCTAGAATAAATATACATTGAAAACATTTATCAATTAGAAAGAATATAATGTCTTGGATAAAAATCCAATTTAAAAGTCTGACTTATCATATTGATCTTTCTTGTTCATTCCTCTCGTGGAGTCTTGATTGTGGAATTCATTTGGAGTCACCAGGTGGATGATTTTAACCTTTGTGTGACTAATCATTGTCCACCATCATAGATCAGATCTAAACCTATAAAACAATTTTGAAGAAAATGTTAGTTCTCCTAGTGGAATCGCCACTATGTTATGAGTGAGAATTTTCTCAAGGTTAAAGAATGAAATTTCTGAGGTAACCACAAACTAATCTACACTCATAGAGGGATCTCTCTTTATTATTTAGCATTGTTTTGATATGATATTAGGCTAATTATTAATTCCTAATGAATTTGTTTTGATTTATTTGGGGGAATTAAGGGAACAGATGGGTAGAGCAGATATTTGGGCCATTAGGATATGGGGTCAAGTAGGAAAGGTTTATCATGATTTGATTAATCATGAACGTAAGAGTTCACAAGGAAAGCTAGCATAGCAAGGAAAAATTTGAAAGTCTTAATGGATAGAAATCTTAACAAGGGCCAAAGGAAATGAAGAATATTTAATAGAGGTTAACATGAAGAAGAGAGGCTTGGAAAGTAGCAAGTGCAATTAAGAATCCTGTACTAGGTGCAATTAAAGGGAATGAATTACAGAAGTAAGAGAGCAACTAAGAATTCCTAAACTTAAGCAATTTAGTAGAAAACATTAAATAAGCAAACAGTTAAAACAAGGAGAAATTAAGCTAATTCTGATGATATTACTCCTTGTTTTCTTTTAAGAATTATAAGAAACATTTGATATTCTAGAACATAAAGGAAAACAATGATCAAACTCAGAGAAATGATACTTATCTGTTTCCCACAGTGCACATGAATCAAGTGAAATATCCTCAACTTTATTTAATCGAGTAAACTAGTCCCAAACTTAATTACAATAGCTCCTTTAGCTCAAAATAAGTCTACAAAAATGCTTTTTAATCCACAAAAAATGCTTCAAATGAAGAAGTATTTATACTAATTCTAAATTGAAATATCTTGAAGAAATATCAAGATTGGTTTTACAAATATCTCAAACTATTTTACATTAATAGAACCTAAATAAAGGAAATTCAAAACTAATGCATCTATTTGGAACTATTTTTATGGATTTATGGTGAGAAAGAAGAGAAATTTGAATTCAATAGCAATTCTTAAGTGATGATGAGGCATCCCAGTCACTAAATGTATCTTTTCTTTGTGCGCTCTACCCCAGAAATTCTACAAACTTAGTGTCCAATGATATTCTTGTATATCTCAATCCAAGATATATATGTACAGAGTGAAAGAGGTTATTGTATATGAGAATGGTTTTGATATAAACCTCTCTCAGTTTCCCAAAATTCAGCTCCAAATATTGACAATATTCTCTGAAAAAAGATGTCAAAAACAAGACTTTGCACAAACTAAAAAAAAGGTTGTGAGGAAATGCACTTATCTCACTTTTGGTAATACCTATGTAAAGCGTGAGATAGGTTTTTGTTGTTTGACCTATTATGAACAACAATGTCCTCCAGGCTTTTAAAATACCTCTTGAATTGGCTACAATAGTTTCTGTAAAATGATGACTTAAACATGGAATTTCTTAAGAATGTACCATTTTTGCTCTGATTTCATCTTTTAACCTGAAATTTCTTTTAACTATTTTTCACTTTTACTTTGGATAAACTTCATTGTTGCTGGTGAAAGTGTTTTCATCTTTGTTTAAACCTTACTACATCCAAGTTTACTTTTACTCTTTTACTTTTACCATTCTGTTTTTCATCTTTCTTCACTTTGACATGAATTTGTATGCTCTATAACTATCTTCCCTGCTATTTATCTTCATGCTATCTGATTTACTTGACTTGGTCTTCAATCTGATACTCTTTAACCCTGATACACTTTAACTATTCTTTACTATGTCGTTTTACCTTCACTATATATTTTAGGTTTTTTACTGTCTATTTCAACAGTAAATCTTTTTATTTTTGCGTATATCAACATCAAGTAGCGGATATAGGTTAAGTACATGCATATTGTATTCATCTACCTTGTAACTATATTCTTTGTTTGGTTGCTCGGTTTTGACTATCAATTCTTTGTGTAGTTGTATTCTTCTTTGTTTCCTTGTACAATTGTGTTCATCCTCTGAGCACAAGTTCTGAATAAGGTTTCTGTTGATTCTTGGAATAAACTAGTTCTGTGACTAGTATCAAAACTTTTTATCAGAGTTTTGATCTTAGTTTGATAACCTAAGAAAATTCAATATTATTCAAGAGAATATAGGTTTTCATGAAGGGTTCTTGATGGCTCTCTAGCAAAGGGATGACTGGGAAAGGGGTCGCAATAGAGCTTTGAACATATGATAGATGGTGAAATCATGTAGCAGAGGTTTATGGAGACACTAGAGGGTTTCATAGGTTTACATAGTCCAACGGGAAAAAACCATGAAAACATAGGTTTTCACATTATAAGTTTTAATGGGTAGAATTTTGAAATATGGCATGAAAGTGAATTAAATGAATGGACGAGCATTTTATCGAAATGTTGGGGAATCAGTATTGAAATGGCCATCGCATCGCATATGAGTTGTAGGCAGTTTTGAGGGCAGGCCGCCCAATTCCATTTTACCTGATGAATAGGGAAACCACTCACATCAGGTGGGTAAAGGTTGGCCTTCGGGGGGTACCCGATATTGGTGTCAACCATTGGATCAAAACGAGTCATATTGGATGGTAACCGGGGTGATGATTTGGTGTGAGGTTTAATGGAGGGGCCCAATGGGATTTTAATGCATGGAGGGATTAATTAATTGTGGTTTAGGGAAGCTTAATGACATGAGGAGTGATTTTATTGGTGGGGACAAATTATTAATTAATTAATTTCTTTTATTTCAAAGGTGGGTCATGGTTATTAGTTAGTCGCTGATTGATTTAATTAATCTCATTAATCAATTTACTAATAAGGCTTATGTTTCAAACCTTGGGGCGAGATATTTATCATATGGGTTAAATAAATAATATGGGAAGGGTTTATTTTTGGGAGTTAAGTAAATATAATGGAAATTAAAGTTAATATGAAATGGAGGCAGAAAGACAACTACACTAAGTATAAAAAAAGGCATTTTGTATGGGGATAATTAGTTTCCCTAGGCAAATAGTGAGTTTACCTTAGGAAAAGGTGGTTTTTAGGGAAATGAATGAATGATGGAGGGGGTGAATGTTGGTAAGTGGGTTTTAGTACTTAGACCTTATAAGATATTGGGCCGAAGGTCCAGTCCATCCAGAAGTCAGAGAAATGCTCTAAGCCACTTTAACTTAAGATTTTAGGTACTTTAAGAATTTCCTTGGAAATTAGTTAAGTGAAAAATGTAATGAATGAGGGAGGTTAATAAATTTCACTTTGTGGACTTTGATGCATGAATGATTTTCACCCATACATAGAACTTTTGATGATGAAAGTGAATATTATTCTCTTATCTGACAATCATCATAGTTTTGCAACAACTCAACTACTTACCCACCTACTCATCTTACCATTTTTACTTCTCTTTATTAGGGTGCACTTAAACTCGCAAACCCTTATCAACGCCTTTTTCATTTTTTTTACAATAGAAATCTATCTAAGTCTATCCTTTTTACATCCCATGGATTAGATTAAACAGATGAGATCATTTTATTCATTCTACAAATCTACTTATCTGCCAAGATTACACTGTTTGGTCAGATATTTATTCTCTATCTATCAACATGAAATTCAAAATATTGAATAAATAATACTAAACTGTTTGATTACCATGGATTGGGGCATGAATAACAAGTTGCACACAATCATTATTGTGCATAAAAGTAAATGGTAGTGGCATTTAGGCTTGCACACTTTCATGATCTTTTATTTTTGGGGTTCATTTTTACCTTTTCTGACCTTTTTCCTTCTTTTTGCCCTTTGATTGTTCTTTTAGGGCATACCCTCTTTAGATCTTTTAATTTTTTTTGAATTTTTGAATATGGAAAACATTTACAGAAAGCAAAGGTATGTACATATTACAGAGATAAACTAAGTAAATCTTAAATTATGACACCTATTAGTATAGGAACCTAACAACATCAACACAACACAGGGAGGAAGGGCCAAGCAAGAGGCAGATGGGGGAGAAGAGGAAAAAGCCAAAAATAATTAAGAAAAAGTAGGTAGTTGTAAATCTGGTGCTGGGTATGGATGTTTAGATTGATGAAGCCATTGAAGTGGCTGATATTACACTGGTTGGAAGGGCAAGGGGAAGGAAATATTCAGCTCAATTCATTCAGGAATGGGCTTTACAGCAATGGCAATTGGAACTTGATAAGGAGTTCCAGGTAACTTCAATGGTGAAAGGTTGGTTTATGGTGGAATTTGAGAAGAAAGAAGTAGTGGACTGGGTCTTAGAGAGGAATTGGGCTTTCAGCAAAAACCCAGTACTGTTTAAACAATGGAACCCTCTGTTTGATGCACAGAGAGAGAAGGTGGACAAGATCCCAGTATGTGTTTGTATGCCTAGGATTCCACCATTCCTATGGGTGGAATCAGTTTTTAGAGCAATTGGGAGCCATCTTCGTAGATACCTAGAAACATATATGTCTTTTGTGCAGATGGGGGAGAAGGTGATGGCATAGATTTTGGTAAGGTTGACACCGCGAGCTAGGTTAGCAGAAGAGATCAAGCTACAATATAATGAGTTCAATTATGTTCAACAGCTAGATTATGAACACTTGCCCACTTTATGCCATAGGTGTCATGTTTATAGACACTTGGTAAAAGAATGCCCACTAGGTTATAGATGTCGGAGGAAGCATAAGAAGGCTGATCCTAGAACAGACGGGATGGAGGAGATAAAGGAACATCAGACAAAAAAGGACATGGGGATAGACCTTATGGATATTGATCAGCCTCAAGAGGGTGCTACTAATGGCTCAAAGTCTTAGAAAGATCATTTTCTTAGAAATCTATCAGTTCAACCGCAAGAAAAGGAAGAGTAGGGCCCGACTCCCTCAGAGGCATATGCTAATCTTTGCACTGCTGACATTGAGGGTATGGGCCTGGACTCAAACATACCTTCTTATTCTCCTTTTTCTTTAAAATCTATTGGTCTCTTGTTTGGTCCTTCCAAAGCTCAGAATATTATTATTCCTATTTCTTGTACTACAAACACACATGTGGAAAGCATTATTACCTCTATCCCTAATCTAGATCTGAACCATGAGTTGGCAAAGGATGAAGAGGAGGGTGTGAGGGAAGAGCTTCTTGCTATCTCAAACCACTACAACCTCAGACCTTTTACGAAGAAATCTCCACCCTCGGGGGCTATGGGGGGATTGGGTATGGACCTAGCTCACATTAGTGAGCGGAAGGTGAGAGGTAGGAAAACAAATTTGCGGATGGAAAACAAATGTATATTTCTTGTGTGCTTAGAGTAGTGAAGCCCTCTCCTGGGGTTAACAAATGATAATCCTATCCTGGAACTGTAAGAGTTTAGCTAGTAAACCTAAAAACATGGCTCTCAAAGAGGTTATTCGTTAGTACAATTTGGATTTTCTCCTCTTCCAGGAAACCTTGGGCAGGGTAGAAGATGTCACTAATTCCATGTCAATCCTATTGCTGGGGTGGAATTTTCACGCTACGGATGCCAAAGGTCACTCTGGGGGTTATCCATGGGATTCAGAGAAGGGAAGTTTAAAGTTCAAAATTCATGGGGGATGGATCATGTAATGGTAATGGAAGTCTACTCCATAGAGTTATGTTCCCTTTTATTGATAGTAAACATATATGGGCCTTGTCAGGGGAGAGATTTGTTCTATAATTCCTTGCTTTCCAAATCTATAATGATCAACCAAAATCTTGTGATAGGAGGAGATCTAAATTTCTTAATTGGAGCTGCTGAAATAGGGGGTCCCTCTATTAGAGAAGACCCCTTATTATATTTCTTCTACAATATCCTTGGTACCATCAAATTGTTGGATATAAACCTATTGAAAGTAAGGCCCACCTAGAGGAATCGAAGAACAGGGGAAAATATGATAGCAAAAATATTGGATTAGCTTCTCTTATTTGAAGAGGTCGCAGAAAAGTTTCAAGCCTTCCATCAATCGGTGGGAGAGGGAGGGAATTCGGACCACCTTCCAATTTTTCTAGAGCTCACCAATCCTCCTAAAAAGTCGATAGCCCCTTTCAAATTTAATCCCGCTTAGCTGTTGGAGGACTCATATAACATACTCTTCAAAGAAACTTGGAGAAAGGTGAGGGCCAGTGATTTGGGGGACAAATCCTTCCTCTTCATGGAGAATCTCAAGTTTCTAAAAAAAAGAATGGTGGAATGTGCTCAGGCTAAGAATCTAAAAGAAGATCAGGAGTTAATCAAAATAGGATTGGAGCTATAGGATCTGGAAAGTCCTGAAGCTGATCGCTATGAAACTCAGGAAGGAAGGGATAGAATATTGTTAGTGGAAGGTTAAAGGAGTCAATTCCTTATAGAAAGAGAAGAACAGTGGATATTGAAAAGTAGAGCCATATGGCTAAAGGAAGGGGATGAAAATACTAAGTTTTTTTCAAAATTATGCAAGAGGAAGGAAGAATACAAACACAGTTTGGAAATTGAAGGATGAGGAAGACAAAGAAGCAAACTCCTTTGAAAACCTGTCACAAATGGGGATAAGCCATTTCCAAAATCTCTTCACAAGATAAGCAGAAGCTTCTCTAGCTAAAGTAATTAGTACATCACAAAGTTTCCCTCATTATGTGGATGATGAAGAAGGAGTGGATCTTATGGGAGAAGTCTTGAAGAAGGAAACAGAGAACATCATCAAATCAATGATAAGGGACAAGTATCTTGGTCCAGATGGATGGACAGTTGAACTGTTTCAACATTTCTTCGAACAAACTGGACAGGAAGTGATAGATGTGGTTGAAGAATCGAGAAGGAAAGGAGCTATTTATGCCCCTTTTAATGCAACATTCATAGCCCTCATTCCAAAGAAGGAAGAAGGGGAAACGAGCGATCGTGAAAATAGATCTCTCAAAGGCTTACGACATAATAAGTTGGATATATATTTGTATGCTGCTTACACACCTAAGATTTCAACTTGATTTCATAAATTGGATCATGGGATGCTTAAAAAGCTTTAGTTGTGTGGTCATTATCAATGACATTGCTTCTTCTTTTTTCCAAGGGCAAAGAGGTCTGAGACAGGGATGCCCCCTATCACCACTCCTCTTTCTATTGGCAGCTAAAGGGCTCAGCCAGTTAGTGCTAGAAGCCAGAAGGGAAGGAGCCATAAGAGGGCTGGAAGTGGCTGTAAATCTATTTATATCTCATATTTTATTTGTAGATGACATTATGCTTCTCAATAATGGAAATATCAACAAAATTAAGGAGTTGAGGAGGATCCTGGACCTATTTATGAAGGATAAGGAATGCAAGTGAACAACGATAAATCTCAACTTACCTTGGGAGGCTTCAATAGACAGGAAACAAATCAAATATCAACTACTCTACCCTTCAAAGTCCATAAGCTCAATGATCCTTTTAAATACCTGGGCTTCTGGCTGAAACCAAATGCATATAGGAAGCAGGAATGGCATTGGCTAAAAGCGGAAATTGAAGCTAAAATAACACATTAGAGCTTCAAGTGGCTCTCGAGAGCTGGAAGACTGACCCTTATTAAATCTGTTGTCTTGGTAATTCTAGTTTATTGGGTAGCTTTGACTTTGGTTCCGAAAGGCATATTGGAAAAAATAAGAAGGATATGCAACAGATTCTTATGGGCAAGATGTAAGGAGGAATCAGTTCTTCCATGGGTGGCATGGGAGAAGGTGGCAAGGCCTAAGGAATCGGAAGGTTGGGGAATTAAAGATCTCACTGCCTTTAGGCCTTCTCCAGTAGTGAAATTAGGATGAGGACTATAAAGATGGAGAACCTATGGACGATGGTGGTTAAGAGGAAATATATCAACCCTATTCATTTGGAAGATTAGATGAGAAGCCCCCCTCCCCAAAAAAAAGGGAATGGATCAATAGTGTGGAAAGCAACCATAGATGCTTTCAAGATCATAGAGTAAGGGTTGTCTTGGCAGGTAGGGAATGGGGAGAAAATCTGGATAAGGAAGGACTCATGGGTAGGCTGTAATGAAAATTTTTCTCTATTCACAGGCCTCATAATTCAACTTGACTCAAAAGGCATTCATTTCCTCAATTAGATTGAGAAGCAAGGACACTCCACTATTTGGGGACAAGCTTGGCTCTAAGGGATGGACCTAGAGTTAATGCTTCAGTGGTGGGAAGAATGGAATTTCTTTATTAAGGAAATTTCCAGATCTAATGTGAGATTGAGAGAGAGGCCAAACCAGTCAGTGTGGGCTCATTGCGATTCTGGATCCTACTCCGCAAAAAATGGATATAGGTTCCTTATGTCTAAGAAAGGATGGGGGATTCTATATTTGTGGGCTACACTCTTGTTGAAATTACAAAGCCCTCCAAAAACTAAACTTTTCTTTTGTTGCATTCTCATGCGAAAGGTACCAACCTGGGAAATTCTTCAGGCTATACATAAGATTGGTCCTCGGAGATGCCCTTTATGAAAAAACAACTTAGAAACAATTCAACACCTATTTATTGAACGCCCTTTCAGAAAAAAGGTGTGGACAGAGGTTAGAAGATTGTTTCAAAAGTCTATAACCTGGGAAGGAGGTTCGATTCCAGAATCATGGCAAAGATGGTGGAATTTATATCCAGAAGGGAACATGTGAAATTTTCCTCTTATCATCGCTTTGGGCATTTGGATAGCAAGGAACAACTACATTTTCATGGATCTGTCTACTCCTTATGAGGTCATTGCAATTCAATGTGCATCAGTCTACTCAAGTATACCCAAGCCAATTAAAGAAACATACCCTGGATAATAAGTGTGGAACATATTAAGGAAGGAATCTCATGGGCTTATTTCAATGGGGCATCTCAAAATAATAGAGTTCGAACAGGGTTGATAATTCACATAAATCAAAACAAATGTCTTAAATCCTCGGTGGGGCTGGGTACTGGAACAAACAAATTTGTAGAGTTATCAACTATCAAAAATCTTCTCTGTTGGCTTATCCATCAAGGCATACTCATGGTTCAGATCTTTAGGGAATCTATGAATATCATTAAATGGTTTAGTGGAGAGTGTAGATGTCAGAATTACATTTTATCACCATTATTAGAAGAGACGAAACATTTAAAGCATTCCTTTAATGTTTTTTCTTTATGCCATATATACATGGAACACAATGATGTAGCAGAGCAGCTTTCTAAAGTGGGTTTGCAACAAGATATTGACAGTTGGAGGATAGAGGACGAGGACCAGGGTGAGATCCGTGTGTTGGATCATCCACCTATACATAACTTTATATTGTTGTCGCCTTGGCTTTATAACAGACAACAATTTTGTTTTTGCTTTTATGTATACATGCTCTCGACAGTTACTATTACTTGCATTTATTTCCAGACTTATAATTTTTGTGTCTTTCCTAGTTGAGCTATTTTCCTCTCTAAGAAGGCCCGATATGACACAAAAACTATTTCTGTTTTCTAAACCTATGGACATACTTGGTTTTCTTGATATGAACTGATCAAAGGGGTTGTTTTCCTCTAAAAGAGGAGGCCTATACACCAGATCAGTGTCTTATCTTCAACCTTTTGACAAATGACAGTATATCTTTCATCCTATGAGCTCTATGATCTGAAAATCATATAGATAAAAAAAAAATTTCTTAATGCATATACTATGTAACCTTTTATTTTGGTTAATAAAAAGATCGATTTTTTGTTTGGAAAAAAAAAGGCGATTTCAAGATAAATTTATAGATTTTTTGCTTAGGCATTTGTTGAAGGCCATGTGAGATATATGAAAAGAATAAGGTGGGAAGGAATGGAAACACCATCATTGGACATGTATACCACCTCCTCCTAGTAGTGCACTCATTTGGATTGAGCAATGGGAGTGAATTGAGTAGCAAATAAGTCTTTTGTTTGATGGAAAAATAAAGGAAGATGGGTGAACTAAGGAAATTCGTAGAGAAAAGAAGAAAGTATATATCTTAGTACTAGATTATGCATGAGGTTAAGGGATAAATATCTAACCAATTCCATTATTGTATAATGGAAACAAAAATTTCTAAGACTATAGAGACATACTAGGTGTTGATAACCATAGTGGCCTATGATTTGGAAAATAAATGTAGGAAGCCCAAGAGGATACCTTTCTTGTAGTAAGTATTTTTGAATGAATATTTTAATTAATATGAAAATGGGCCTATGACATTAGCTTGTAATAACATAAAAAAATAAATAAGAAAATAATCTATAGGATGAGAAGGAAAATAACAGACGATCAAAACCGTCACATTTGAGAAGTAGTACTATCCCCAAGCCTAGAACTAGAATAAAACAATCCTATCATGGGTGTTTTATTTTCAAAGTTAGGTACTTTGCATTATGTCAAATGAGTATTACATAGACCAAAAATCTCTACTACTGGTCTACCTTAAGATAAACCAAACCAATAACATAATTTATGATTCATGAGGTTTCTAAGACCTGATATAACTAGAGCATATTGTAAATAGAAACATATAGAAATAGGTTGGTTGTGCTAGACCTTGACATACATTAACATGAGAGGGAAAATGAGAATAATCGTGCTGCAAGAAATAAGCTCGCTAGTCATACAAATTATTTGGAAAAATATATAGCCATCCACATTGGCTAGTCACTACCATCATCCGAGTAGAAGGATGTTTTGGATTACATCATGGCTAGAATAGTAAGCTTGCAATCTATAATACCATGTTTTCCCTCTAGCTCTGTCAATCTAATGGAATTATCGTACTGAGTCCTCTTGTACCTCCCTATTTAACCTCTAGTATTCCAATGACACTTATTGAATATCCATGAATGTTAAAATATAAAGGCCGATAGTTTATTTTTCCTATACCTTCCTTCAACCCATATGTTCTTTTTTATTTTTTATTTTGTCTAAAATGTATAATGAATGTGATGGTAATGTTAACTAGGAGGTGAACCGTTTTAGTAAAATATTTATTATACTTATTATCTTTTACTTGACATGAAATATGGATGATTTTAGGTTAGAAAAAAAATTCATTCTTTAATTAATAATGTAAATAAGTATAAAATTTCCCACTAATTTATAACTTTAAGGTATTTTGTCATGAAATTTTACCCTCTCCAATTAAATTATATTCTTCTAAGCGGACTATATATACTAACTATTTTTAGCCATATTTTAACGTGTTATTAATAACATGAATTATAGTCCGTTATTATATTATACATTAAAGTTAGTCATTATTATGTTCACACATGACCCTATTTTGGGAATGGGCTTCTATACCATCGATATTTTTTAACAATAAATATTATGTCGATGGGTAAGTATTTAATGAATTAAGAGTACTATTATTTTAGTTAAGAAAAGGAGGGATGAGATCAAAATCATAACGTAATCTTGACCATTTGTTTTCTTTATTTTTCTATTTTTAATGACACTTTTAAATATTTCTAATTGCGACAAAGCGTACGACTAGTTTCCTATAATAAAACTAATTGGACGCTTGGTCACGACTATAAATATTTAATAGAATGTCTGATCAGTTTTTTCCTCTTCCATAAAACAATATTCAAGTATAAATATTCTATAACAACTATTGTAGTAGTAATCCTAGTTGTCTTAGGTGTAATCATAGTTGTGCACTATTAGGATTATTGATCAATATTTAGACTTCATACCAATGATAAGTCCCTACCTAGTACATAATAGGTTTATATCTAGCTAATTTGTATATGTTTTTCAAATAGTTAGCTTCATAGGTTATTGTGGGATTGCAACTTTTGATAAGGCAGTTTGTTGATCTTGACACAAATAATGGTGTATTTATGTTCACATATTTTTATTGGATTCATCAAATCACTTGACACACATTTGGGTGTGTGTAAATACGTGCCTACTCAAATCTGTCTTGCTATATGGACATTCCCCTTTAGAAGAAATAACGATATGTATGAAATGCAATGAAAAGTGACATGAAGAAGCCATAAATCAAGCAAGAAGAAAAATACAATAAGAACAATATGGTAGAAGGAATACTCTATATGCACAAGTAAATCATAAGTGATTTTTGATAATGAGAGGTAAATGGATTTATTTTTGGGAATATAATTGCTACGAAAAAGAGATGAGATGGTAACTTTTGTTTCATTGTAAATGTTTCTCAATAATTATTGTACCTAATTTGGAATTTTGAAATTGAGAATCTGTATTGTAGGAGATGACTCAATAATTATTGTACCTAATTTGGAATTTTGAAATTGAGAATCTGTATTGTAGGAGATGAGTCATGTAACATGTATCACTACATAGTATAAATAGAATGTGGAATCAAGTTTTTGACTATACCACTTATTAGAGACAAGAGTGGTGGGTGTACTCATATGCCAGCCTGATATGGAATGAGAGAAATCAAGTGTTTGATTAAAGGGGGAATGTGCTATTGAGTCATGTTTGAAAGTAAGAATGTTGAGACTAAATTATTATTAATTAAGAGTCATTTTGATTAACCATGTTGGCGAAAAGGATTCATAGAGAAGTTGAAAGCACTATAGATGGAACTCATGTATCTCGATAGATAAATTTCTTTTTATATAGACACTAATAATCATTTTTTTATATAAAGAATCAGAAATTTCATGTAATAATTAGATTTATCTACTTATAGAAAGGAATAAATATAAATTTTGAGAATGAAACCCATAGTTAAGAAATCCCCAATAAATTTTTTTACTCTAAATCAACTTTCCATCATAATGGTTAGTAGTCATCCAAAATTACATGGAAATTTTGTGGTTCTCTAAAAAAAAATTGTTGTAGAAGATGATTGATCATGGTTAAATCAAAACCACCTAATATGATGTATGGTTTGTGGTAACCCAAACCAGTAGAGAAATCCAAGAGGATTTATGATGAAAGGAAGAAAGTAAAATGAAGTATAAAACTAAAAACATCTATGCATCCAAATAATATTCAATCTATATGAATTCAAAATTTGAATATGACGAAGCGACTCAAGTGAAGACCAGGACAACAAAACCAAGAATCTTAAAAAAGATTTTATAGTGATAGGAAAAGTTTGTGAGGTCTCTTAAGTAAAGCCTTCTTGTAGTATGAATCACACTTTGAATTTGTAACAAGTCTAAGATTCATTGATCTAAGAGAAAGTTTAAAGAATAACTTCGGTGTAAATCACATGTAGACAGACATTTGTCAATGCATTTCGAACCAACTAGTGGGGTTCATCACCAGGACAAGTTGAAGAACCATTCCAGCTTAGCATGTTATATAGTCTGAGCAGAGTCTCCAATGGCTAAAATGACTAATGGCTAATTTTCATCTTAGGACCCAACACAAATTATTAT
>APFE031515201.1:343113-355326 GCA_000404065.3 Pinus taeda
GGGCCCTCAATTGTAATCATACATCAATCAATATCTCATATATCTTATATCAATCTAATCATGTTTACTCAATCGTAAAAAAATTTATTGTTGAGAAATTTTCAAGTATCTAATGATTAATCATAGGGAAATAATTACCAAGATCTAAAAATAAGAAAGAATTCAAAGATATTATAATGAAACATATGCGTTAAACTTTCAAGTTGTTACAATATTTATGTAGAAAGATATTTAATTTTTTAATCCTACCAATATCTATGCAAAGAATTACAAAAATTATGGTGGGAATTGATTATTGACAAATTTATTTAGTTACTATTTATTTTTTACTTTTCTTAGATTTATGAAAAGAATTGCATAAATTATTGAGGAAAAATTTAACATATTCAAACACTATGTGGGTGGATTATAACGTCATTCCAATGGAGTAAAATAAAAATTTTAGTATAAGGAGTGATTTAACCTCTTAGAAAAAATGTGTAAATGGTTAAAGAATTTGCTTGGGTTGAATAATGACGTAGAGGTAGTAGTGTTCATAACAATTTAAACTGTGATATTTAAAGGGCATCCCAAAGGATTCTTTAAGGATCAAGTGGTCATCTAAGATCTACCAACATATTTGGACTATGTTAGTTCAACTTAAATTTCGATCAATTGATAGTTTGGTTATGATGATGTATTGCTAATTAGTTGTTAGAATATAATAGGGTTGAAATAAGCTCCAGAAAGCAGAGTAGCATGACTAAGATAAGGGCTCAAATTTAGGCATTATTGGATATTTTCTTAAACAAAGTTGAAATATGCTTGAAAGGTAGAAGGTGCTAAGGAGAAAGGTTTCTAGTGATGTGATTCATAGGGATTTAATGAAAGTTACAAGTCATAGGGTTTGTAAACCTTAAAAAACTAGAAATATTATATCAGAAATCCCTAGGGTTTGTGGATAAAGTCTTACAGATAGACCTAGATTTATCTTTCCACATAAAGAAGAAACACTAGCTCATGCCTGAAGGTAAAGGAAAGAAACATGTTGATGATGAGGACAAGGATTAGCATTCCTAGGTTGATTATATTATAGTGATTCCTCTAAGAAGGAAAGGATAAAGAGGGGATTGAAAATTCCCTACAACCCTCATATTAAAAGGACCTCCTAATGAAGGTTACTAGTGCATAATGAAGGCTTCCAAGGCTTTAGAAATATCTTGAAGCATCAGGAAGAATGAATAAAATATTATGAAAAAAGGATTATCCCTAGGTGGAGGACAAACTTAGCTAGAGAGATTTGTGTTCAAGAGGTAGAAATGGAATAAGACATTTAGAACCATCCTAGATGAGTAAGTATCTTCTAGTTGAGAGGGAGCATATAGTGATGTAGAGTGGAATAATCTAGGCTACTAAAGATACAAAGGGTCACTCATGATGATGAGGAGTAGAAGGCTCCCAAATATGTGGATTCAAGTCCTTATACATTTGTGGAACATTATTCATATCATCAAGAGGAGCCAAAACAACCCATCGATCTAGTGGATCCAGTTAGGTTTGTTATTCCAAAATCCAAGAAGAGGTCAACATGGATTTAAAGTACATTGAAGGATAGATACATACATGTAGCTACTCATGGAACCTTCAAGGAAAGAAAGCATCATAAAAGGAACTCAGGATATGTAGCAATAATGAGTCACATCATTGATTATGTGCCTTCTAAATATCAAGAGGAAATAGGACAACAAGTTTGGAAGGATGTCATGATGGAGTATATTAGTCCATCATGGAGAAATATGTGAGGGAAATTTTGTTGATACTTAAGGGGAATTCATTGGTGACTTCCAAGTTCATCTACAAGTTCTAGCATGTATCATATAGTATCATAGAGAAGTACACAATGAGATTAATGTCAAGTAGGTTATCCCAAAAATAGGGAGAACACTGTGATAAGAGACATGCTCTTGTTATCAAGTACTTTATGAGTTTGGGGTTACCAAGAGTAATGCATATCCCAAACGTTACTACAAGTTTGAATATGGTTACCTCTTGGTATTGCTAGTATATATAGATGACATGCTTGTTACAGTGGATGAGAAGCTCATAAACAAGTGCAAGAGGGAGTTCACTTTAGAGTTAAAAATGAAGGATCTAGGTTTAATGCACTATTTCTTGGGATTATAAATGTGGAAAATACTATATGAGATCTTACTTAACCAAGGTAAGTATATAGATGAGAACATGAATATATTAAGGATGATGGACTAGAAGTCTGTGGTCATAGCTATGGTTACGAATATGAAGTTCTTAAGTGATTCTTCTTTAGCTTTGGTTGATTTGATGATGTACATACAATTGATATATCCTTGATGTAGCTTATTAATACAAGGGTGGATATATTCTCTATAGTGACTACAATGAGTCACTACATGGATGAGACAAGACATGTACATTTGGTAGCAGAAAAACATAGATTGAGGTAGCTACATGGTACAATCAGATATAGAGTTAGATATGTATCACATGGTGAAGTGAATTTGGAAGGTTATATAGACTATGATTGGGTAGTGATTGTAGTAGACATGAAAATCTCATTAGGATGTTGCTTTAGTTTGGTATTAGGTATGATCTCATGGTTTAGCCAAAAATAATTGTTGGAATCCATCATAACAAATGATGCAAGTTGTGAAGTAGTGTGATGCGGGAGCACCCAGCAACAAAGCGAGAAAACATGGACCAGAGGATCAAAATAGATAAAAGCCTGTTTTAAAGCAGAAAAGAAAATTTAAAGTGGATTTATAGCAGTTGTTAACAGCAATGCATGCTTTTGGAGAGCTTTAGTTGGAGGAAAGAAGGGGAGGATAGGATCGATCCTTCCCAAGACTTCCTATATCAATGTAATGCGATAAGGGTGTAGGAGATATCTGTGCAGTAGGGAAAATTATGCTGTGAGGAGATTTGTGAGTGAGCAAGATGTAGACGAGCGTGAGCTCGTTTTAAGGCTGAAATGCCTTAATTTTGTAACTGTTTTATGTAATATATATAAATCTCGCTTAGTGTATGTTGTGTGGTTTTCCTGTTATATTGTTTACCTGTTATGTGTGATTGTTCTATTGATGGTGGAATTTATTAATTGCGTGATAATCTATCACCTTCGTAATCAGTCCAAGACAATTGGAGGAAATTCTATGTAGGTGCTCTGCACATAGTGTGCAGGCAGAGTGCTGAGTTGTTGTATGGTTGAACCCCGTTGGAATGCTGTTAGTGTAGATTGTTTATTTTGTTGTGCAATTTCTAATGACCGGGCTGCAAATGTTTATGACGTGGTCAACTATGATATGATGTGATCGGAATTCGCCTGATGTCCATATTTATGATGCGCGTGCTGATAGCTGTGAGCATATCATTTCAATTAAGATTCACAGGGGTTTAGTAACAGTTATGAAATACAACCATGCTTTGACATGGTTATCTCTGCCGATGCTAAATGGCTGATTGAGTACCATTTCAGTGTGACTGTGAGTATCACTTGACGGTGGCGCCGCTATAATTCTGTTCTATGTGTGTATGTATTGTAAAGTTATCTGAAATAAATAATGCATGCGAGGTCCTGTCCGATGAGCAGAACCCCGTCTGACAATGCTTTTGGAACTATTCGACTGTTAGTAATTTTATTTTTCAGACACTGCATTTTATTTTGGTTAGATAAAGCGTGTTATCTTGAAAGAAAAACAGATAAATTAGAAGATCGTTGCCTTAGGCAGGAGATGCTCGATTTTAATGAATATCCACGGTGAATTAATTAAAAGGCTTCCCAAAAGATTGAGTGGGCCCATAACCCACAGGTCTAGGATTAAGATTTTTAAAGAATTTGGGATTTTAGCTTATACCGAGATCTCATTTTCATCAGGTGGTATCAAAGCAGTAAGATTCTGAGGAAGGAGGTAGCAAGAGAGGAAGGTGAGAAGATTGCAATAGCCTAGAGCAGTTACCAAAAGACCAAGTCCAGAGGAGAGCTTGGTGAGGTCAGAGGCAGCAAGGAGTACTTGCTGTTACAAAGGTTGATTGCAGCTCACAAGTTGAAGATATTATGAAGACCAGAAGCATATGACCAGGAGGTCATAAATTCTTGTGCCTCGGGAGTCTGATGCTGGAGCACCCAACAACAAAGCGAGAAAACGTGGACCAGAGGATCAAAATAGATAAAAGCCTATTTTAAAGCAGAAAAGCAGATTTAAAGTGGATTTAAAGCAGTGGTTAATAGCCATGCATGCTTTTGGAGAGCTTTAGTTGGAGGCAAGTAGGGGAGGATAGGATCGATCCTTCCTAAGACTTCCTATTTCAATGTAATGTGATAAGGGTGTAGGAGATATCCGTGCTGTAGGGAAAATTGTGCTGTAAGGAGATTTGTGAGTGAGCAAGATGTAGACGAGCATGAGCTCGTTTTAAGGCTGAAATTACTTAATTTTGTAACTGTTTTATGTAATATATATAAATATGGGTTAGTGTATGTTGTGTCGTTTTCCTGTTATATTGTTTACCTGTTACGTGTGATTCTTCTGTTGATGGCAGAATTTATTAATTCCGTGATAATCTGTCACCTTCGTAATCAGTCCGAGACAATTGGAGGAAATTTTGTGTAGGTGCTCTACGCATAGTGTGCAGGCAGAGTGCTGAGTTGCTGTATGGTTGAACCCCATTGGAATGTTGTTAGTGTATATTGTTTACTTTGTTGCGCAATTTCTAATGACCGGGCTGCGAATGTTTATGACGTGGTCAACTATGATATGATGTGATCGGAATTCGCCTGATGTCCATATTTATGATGCGCGTGCTGATAGCTGTGAGCCTATCGTTTCAATTAAGATTCACAGGGGTTCAGTAACAGTTATGAAATACAACCATGCTTTGACATGGTTATCTCTCCCGATGCTAAATGGCTGATTGAGTACCATTTCAGTGTGACTGTGAGTATCACTTCACGGTGGCGCCGCTATAATTTTGTTCTACCTGTGTATGTATTGTAAAGTTATCTGAAATAAATAATGCATGCGAGGTCCTATTGGATGAGGAGAACCCTGTCTGACAATGCTTTTCGAACTATTCGACTGTTAGTAATTTTATTTTTCAAACACTGCATTTTGTTTTGGTTAGATAAAGCGTGTTATCTTGAAAGAAAAAACAGATAAATCAGAAGATCATTGCCTTAGGCAGGAGATGCTCAATTTTAATGAAGATCCACGGTGAATTAATTAAAAGGCTTCCCAAAAGATTCAGTGGGCCCATAACCCACACGTCCAGGATCAAGATTTTTAAAGAATTTGGGATTTTGGCTTATACCGAGATCTCATTTTCATCATAGTGTGGCTTTGGAAATTTCTTGGAAGGATATTTGATTGAGATTTCAAGATAAATTTGATATATTTTGATAATTAGGGCTATTTTAATATTTAATATAATCCAATATTTCATGACAAGTCAAAGAATATAGAGATAAAATAACATTTTATTTGAGAAATGGTACAGAGACGAGAAACATAACTCAAGTAGATATCACGCATTCTCATTAATCCTTTATTTAATGTGAAGTTCAAATAATTCAGAGACAAACTTGGTGTGATGCAAAATATCCACCCTTGTTGAGAGGGATTTGTGATGTTTCTCCTACAATGGGAATATACTCTCCCTTTGGCCAAGGGTTTCTAAAATTTGTCAAGTGAAGTGACTAACGAAGTAATGAGTAGTCTAGTAGAAATCCTGCATATGCCATGTGAAGTAGTTAGGTGTTATTGAGAGTACTAGGAGAGTAAAAAAATCATATATACTTGTAGCGTAGACTTGAGACTATGACAATAATGTATAATATATATTCTATTATGTACAACAATACATATTTATATATGATATCATATAATATAATATAATATAATACATAATATATTAATATAATTAATCAATAATTATTAAAAAAGTCATGTGTTATTGAAAATACATGTCTATTAGTGAAAAACCACCTTTATTATTATTATTATTATTATTATTATTATTATTATCCATTTTTAATGTCACGACCAAGATAGAAACCAAATAGGTTTATGAGATCCCCTTGTTTGTGGGACAGGAGACTCACCTCCATGTAATTATTTGACTGCTATGTCTACGAAGGCATACATACGCTACCCCCTTTATTTTTGAACCTGTGACCTATTAGGAGGAAACACATGCTCTTAACCAATATGTATGTATATATTGGGGCTCTCAATTGTAATAAGAATCAAACCACTTATTCCATTATATATCTCACATTTCCCAAATTAAAAATAAATAATAAAACTTAACTAAATTATAACTTTATTATTAGTGTTGTTGTTATTATTATTATATATAGAATTAGTATATGAATTAAGAATATATACAATTTAGTACACAAGCAACATATTCTAAACCATGGAGATCCACACTCTCTTTATCATGGAAAATTTTAATGGTTAAATAATCAATATAACAACTTATCAATATTACATGTCCAATATGATATGTGTTGACATGAAATTTTCATAACAAACTTTGACATAAATATCAATTCTTCATATGTAAATAATATTATGAATATTCTAATATTTTCCATGGAGATTAAATTTCTAACGTCCACTAGTTAAATTAAAATTGCGGAACGCTTACTCTAAAATAGACTAGAATAGACAAGACTAATAATTCCTAGTGTATAATTAATAACTCATAGTATATATATATATATCTCAATCACAAGTGATGAAACCCTCATAGTTTCTCTAGACAAGGGCCTGTGATCTTCCTCAATCATTGGTATCTATTTTGACCTTCCTTAGTATAGTCAATGTAGAGAAGAAAGAAGAACCAAGACCTCTCTCAAACTAAATCCCCAATTCCTTGATATGTGTACGATTTCCACACTAGTCAAAATCAGAGTCAGAATTTAGCCCCATCATTTTCAGACCATATTTGGGTGGCATGCTAGTGACCATGCGCTCTTTGTTAACAAGGCTTGATTATCAACTAATTTGATGGAGTGTGGGGGGCTAAGGGGGCGACAAAGGTTTGGCAAAGGAAATTGATGGCTTGTTGTGGCTTTGCTCCTTACATCGGTGAGAATTGTTTTT
The DNA here is from genome assembly GCA_000404065.3 of Pinus taeda. Lineage (NCBI taxonomy): Eukaryota > Viridiplantae > Streptophyta > Pinopsida > Pinales > Pinaceae > Pinus > Pinus taeda. Next base: position 350,232 of record APFE031515201.1, read on the forward strand.
TCATGTTCGTTGCACTCTCAAAAAACTCTTACTGTATGGTAAATTGGTTAAACTATCATCATAGTCAAGCTTGGAAATATTCACACACAACGATCCTCCTGCAAACGTTTCTCATATGGAAACACCTTTGGCCCTACCTTTTTGGTCTACATTCAACTTGGCATGAATGGTTTACATCCAAATTCTCATGCTAAATTTTGAAAGTAATTTCTATTCTTGCTTCTTTAAGCCTGATTTCTATTCCCATTTATTAAACAATAATGATAGGTATAATTACATAATTATATTCATATTCGCAAGCTCTCATGTCTCTTTTATGCACTCACTACCATCTAACTGGGTGTTTTAAGATAAAACTTGAGACAATTTTGTCTTAAGTTGAGATGAAAAAATAAATTGTAAATTTTCTTAAATATTATCTTTAAGCATTTTTCTCTTTTAAGGATAACCATATAATATTAGAAGGGGGGCTCTAACATAGACACATTACCATGATTCTCTAGAGTGATATGTTTAACACCAGAAGCCATAAGACTACAAGAAACCTTAAACCCAGGTATACCAACAATATGATTGATCTATAGTGGAGGCTACTTTATGTTGAGGGTGTCTGATCACCACCAAAGACCCTATATAATTGGAAAACATCATCTAAATCATATTTCAGTCTAGATTCACTTATCCATTTATATGTTTTGGTTTCTGTAATGAATTCCAAGAAGGTCCATTCTTGGAAGCTTTCTGGAAATATATTATGTGACCAAGAGTAAGGATTGAATCCTCAAGGGGAGGACTAAATAGGGGTCTAGACAGAGAGGAAAATCCTTATGTGTATAATTTGTGAATTCTTTATTTTGTTACATTAATTAGGATGATTTATGCCTTCCATATATTCCCATCGCATTTCAATACATTCAATGTTAAATTTATCATCAAGAGTCTATCCTAATTAGACCTCCACCAATTCAATTGCCTTTAGTGCAATAACAACTCCTCGCAAACCAAATATGGATTTTCTTTTATCTTAGTGAACTATAAAATCATAATTTGTTGTTGTAAAATAATATTGCCACTCCTTTGCATGTTTGATAATGACCTGAAGGAGTTCTACCTCCTTTAGATTGATTCTTTTTCATCTGAGAGGAATGGTTATGCACTTGTATGATATAATTCATCTTTTCCAACTTATCATATATGAATATATTTTATATGTGTTGTATATGGGCAAAGAATTTTTCGAACAGTAAAATACCATTAAGCGTGAAAGTCATAAGCCAATGGGAGGATTTAACCCAAATAATTATGATTCCTTATGTAGAGAAGGACACTATGTATACTTTCCTTATTGGTAACCACCTTATGAGACATTCTCTTGAAATTGAATGCAATGCCACACCAAATCACATTGAAATCTATATATGATGAAGTCCTAAAGATATCTCCTATGATGCTTTCCACACATGCAATGGCCAAACCTGAAGACAAGACATGCAAACTTTTATGAACATTCTTTACTTCATACTAATCGCATTAAAATAATGATCAATACCATATCTAATTTCTTCACTTGGTCTTCTACTTCTAGCCACACTTGAATCTAAATTAAGTTTACTAGTCTCTCAAGACAACCTAGATGAATCGATGACTACTTCCTAATGCATATCCTTAAACCATACCAAGATGTTTTTCTCATTAGACACATAACGACCTAAAGCTATTTACAAAATACCATATTTTAGAAAAACATTATGTGACATTATAATGAATTGGATTAATTGTTGTGAGAAACACTTTCTTTTCCACTCTATTTATATCGAAATATGAAGTCAATCCATTCATTTAGATGTGTAGAGACATGTAACTTTGGTAGGAGAAAAGCATATATTGAGGTAGCTACATGGTACAGTCATATATGGAGTCATGTATGTTTCAGATGGAGAAGTGAATTTGGATGGTTATATTTACTGTTATTGTGTAGTGACTATAGTAAGCACGAAAATATTATCAAGATGTTGATTTATTTTAGATTAGCTATGATCTCATGGTTTAACATAAAAAAAAAAAAAAAAAAAAAAAAAACTTTAGAATATATCACAACAAATGAAGCAAGTTGTGAAGTACTGTGGCTTTTAAAATTTCTTGCAAGGTTATTTTATCTAGAGTTAGAGAAAACTTTGATATATTCTGATAATCATAGTTATGTGAAGATTTTAGAGAATCCAATATTTCATGACAATTCAAAGCATATATAGGTAAAATACCATTTTCTCTGAGAAATGGTACAGAGAGGAGCAATAGAACTCAATTCGATAAAATACACTCTCACTAAGCCTTTTTTTAAAGTGAAGTTCAAATAATTTAGAGACAAGCTTGCATGATGCAAAATATCCATACTTGTTGATAGGGAGTTGTGATGTTTCTCCTACAATGGTAATATAATCTCCCTTTGGCCAACCATTTCTCAAATTAGTCATGTGAAGTGACTGAGGGATCAATGACTAGCCTAGTACAAGTCTTGTCTATGCCATGTGAACTAGCTAGGTGTGATTGTGAGTACTAGGAGAGGAGAAGCAACATATATACTTGTAGCACAGCCTTGAGACCATGGTGTCAGTCCTTCCCATACCATGTTAAGTGATTGGGTGTCATTGGGACTATAGTGGGAGAAAATATTGGAATAATACCTTCCTTTCGAAGAGGGAGAGTTGATGTTTTACATAACATCTGAAGGTATTCCACTCTGTACAATAATGTATAATATATATTCTATTATATATAATAATACATATTTATATATTATATTATATAATATAATTCATAATATATAAATACAAATAATCAATAATTAACTAAAATAGACACGTGTTATTGAAAATACATATCTATTAATGAAGATAAACCGTGATTATGTATATATATTGAGGCCCTCATTTGTAATCAGAAATCAACCAATATCTCATATACCTTATATCAATCTAATAATGTTTACTCAAGCATAAAAATGAAATTAAGTTTCATAATTTTTTAGGTATGTAATTCTTGATCATAAGGAAATAATTAACAATATCTAAAAGTAAGAAATAATTCAATAAAATAAACGAATTGAGGATATGATGGTTGATGGTCATTCACAAAGAATATAAGTTTGATGGTTTAGATTAATGCATGAAATCCTAGATTATGGTTACAAGTAATCTAAACAAAACCAAAAATGTGTTTACGAGTAAGCCAATGAAACCTAGGATGATGAATAATGATGATGAGAGGGAGGAAAAGGTATATTTAAGGTGATTCGTGATATTATAATGGTTGATAAAAAATGTATAAGAAAAAAATTCCTATATAACTTATGGATGAAATGTCTAGTAACCGATGTATTTCGACAGTTGTTGACTTTGTTATATGGACTTAAATAAACACAATGTTATTTTCTGTAGGAATAAATGGAAAGTGGCATAATGGGTTAGATTTAGAGTAGTTTTTATTAGGATGTACTTCAATTCATAAGGGATCATGTGAAATAAAGTAGAACATATCGGATAAAGACCTATCAGCAAATGGAGATGAAGAAATGAAGTCATTAAGGGATAACATTGGAAGTTGTAATTCCTACTTGTCTCTGGTGCGATCATGGTAACAAATTATTATAACTATATATAATTATTTAGATTTCATACTTACCATAATATTCTATTGCTATTTTTTTGGAGGTTATTATATGTATTTAGTTTAGGACATATTCTCCAACTAGTTAGCTTGATTGATTAGTATGTAGTTGAGGCTTTTGTTCAATTGGATGATTGTGTGATCAAGGAAGTTAGTCCATATGAAAACACAATTGTTGTGTTTTTATGCATTTCATTATATTGATATAATAGATACCTAAAAAAAATCTTTGATGTGCCTAAATAGGTGTCTACTCTCCCTAGTTTCTAGTAGAAATAATATTGATGTGGTTTCTTTTATCGACACATTATAAGAACATGTTGCCATTCTCAACCTCATCCACTAAGAAGAGGTCAAAAATGAGATCATATTTTTATATAAATAATATACAATATATAATATTGCGTAGTACCACTTATGTGAAGCAGTGTTGATGCTATTGTATTCTATGTTATTATATTTATTTTTCTAATAATCCATAATATATTATTTTGTATTACCACTAGTGGGAAGCAACGCTCATACTATTGTATTTCTGACTTTATTTTTTCATACCATGTTGTTGTAGGCCTTGAATTCATGTTTCAAAGTGATCAATTCCAATGACAGTTTATGTTTTTATTCTTCATTGTTCATAGATCATAAGTTCCACAGAATCATCATGAGATTTCAATTCTAGCAATCTTAGACTTGTTGGGTTGTGTTATATTCATTCCACATAGTTAACAGGGGGTTTGAGGGGTACGCGTCACCGCACTTTATGGGGTCTGGGGCAGCGCCCCAGAAAATTTTGGTTTTGGACCCTATGTTAGGCTGGGCAGACCCACCTATGGTTTTGTGCATGATTTTCGCACATGTTTTTTGGACGCGATGGTTTTCGGTCCATGGTTTTGGATGCGATGGTCTATGGTCCATGGTATTGGATGCTTCGGCATGTATAAATATGTATTATAACATCGAAAGGAACATAATGAAAAATCAAGCTAGTAGTCCCGGTTTTGGGATCCAGGGGAAAATCTCTGTGCATATGTGTTTTATGTGTTATGCTCTCGCATTGTTTATTTTCTTTGCTTTAGAATTCGTATGCAGGTAATTTATGTACAAGGTTAAAACCTACATTTGGTATCAGAGTTGTTTTGGCTTCAAGGGGACGCCTTTGCTGCTCAGGGGTTTCGCTCGGGCCTGTGGTAGACCCTGTTCAGTGGGAGATCTGTGAGATCGATTCTGGTGGTGAAAGAAGATGGCGAGCAGCAGAAAGATAGAGATTAAGAAGTTCAATGGTCAGAGTTTTGAGTTGTGGAAACTCAAGATGGAGGATCTGTTGGTGGATAAAGATCAGTGGATCGCGGTAGATCCGGGTACTAAACAAACGGGAGTGACCGATGAAGAATGGAAGAAGTTGGATCGGAAGGCAAAGAGCACAATACGA